>OY757907.1:86418808-86613808 GCA_963585895.1 Sepioteuthis lessoniana
TGGTTACGATGCTAAACTGCATCTAATAGTGAAGCTATTATAACTTTGGGGAATGTGGTGTACCTCTTCATTGAAGAAAACTCTGTGTGTGTATGTGTGTGGAAGAAGGATTAATATTGAGGCTCAAATTGCCAAGCCAGAGAAAAAGATAACTTTTCACATTAGAAGTAGAACAAAATGTAATATATTCTGGTTGAGGGGAAGAGACAAGCGGGATAATAAGGGCGAATTAACTAAGAATTAAGTAATACTATGATTGATTGATTTTCACAGTATATCAAATTAGATAATCTGATATATGTGGTTCGGGTATAGTTTCTAACACCTAGGTTTAAAATAACTCTAGATAGTTTGGTATTCGTTAAAATTAACCAGTCATGGTATCACTAAATTCTTACTTAATTCACCCTTCTCAGACCGCTTATCTCTTCCATTAAAACAGAGTATATGATATTTTTCTCTCTTACAGGAATTGTTAGTCAGGTCTAGAAAGGTTTTTAACTAATTTAGGTGATGTGGATAAGATTTTTTAGTTGGAGCTCTCTCTTACAGCTTACTTCATTGTAAAATGCTATCGATTTCACCGATTATCTATAAGAAATTATCATGAGAGTCAGATGACTCTTTTCCTCTGTATATGCATTTAGACAGTCACAGCCAGGTATCGAGCTGCTAAGAGGCATTGGGAATAATTAAAAGAATAAAATAGTTAATATTACCCCTCTAAGCTCTGCTAAGAGGTTAAGCAGTCGATGTATTCTGCTGGGATGAGCCCTAGAGAACACTGTAACAGGTTCAAAGTAGACCTGGTAGTAATATCAACAAAAGGATGACTCTTTACTCTCCCTGGACTCCAGAATAGGTGTCTCACCACCGGAGGCAGGTCAGTGTCATAGTTAGGAAAACATCTTTGAAAAGGGTACTTAACTCTCTGCAAGGGTTGCAGTTGACATATTCTATGCCCAGCAGTAATTGTTAAATAGCTTTTCTCTCATGAAAGAAAAAATAGTAAACATTAATACTATATAATAAGACGTGGTGGCTAAAGTATGAGACAGCGGCTTCGCTGCAAGAGAGTTAGGACTCCAGTCATATTATTAAGTTCACTATTGGACTAATACTTTAAAAAAAAGGTATAAACCCTCTTATCACTTTAGCTATGACTTATTTAGCATCACTGCTGTTCTTATACAAGGATGGCATTGGCATTAAATTAGCCTCGAAGGTTGATATGCCATTAAATAAAGAAACAAGACCTATTCATAATTATTATGTGAAGCTGATGTCTCTCTTTCTTTTTATTTACACTCTCGATCACTTACAAGTACCAAGCCGCAAAGAGGTAATTAATTATCCCGCAACGGTTGACCAACCAAAAAATAAAAAAAAGCTTTGAAACCCATTTACTTTGATGAATTTAGTGAATATTACCCCTCCACGCCACACAAATCAAGAAAATGATACAATAAAATATTGATTCAAAATATCTATTAATGTTTAGGGGTTTTCAAGTGTATCCGACATCTCTAAAAGAAACTGAAGCCATCTTCCGTACACCACGCTCGGTTAAATCAAAGTTGTAACCCTTAGTAAATAAACGATAAAAACAACTAAAAAGTCATTTAACATATTTTTTCTGTTTTAGAAATCCCTAACATTTATTGCATGTCGGGCCTGAACATTTTCTTAAATATTTTCGTTTGACTTGTACTGAGTAAAGATCTCTGCAAACCCCAACAAGAGCGATATCAATGGCAAAGCTGAATATATATATATATATATATATATATATATATATATATATATATATATATATATATATATATATATATAAAACAAACAAAAAAACCTTTAAACTGTAAAAGACCCGGATAGATCCTGGGATAAACAGCGTGACTTCCTGTGATTTTTGTAATTTAATTTTTTATAGATGAGATGTGATATATTTTTAATCTACGATGGACAACCTTGAAGGTTTCCGTGAAAAAAAAACATGTGAACTTAATTTATTTCAACCGGAATGGTACAAACCTTTAAATTGTATACATCAGAGGATTAATGAGACGAACGACTTAGTGTAATGACTGATTACAACAAAGACCGTTAGATCCCCACATCACCTTCCCACTACAGGCCAAGTCGAAAGAGCATCTTCATCTTTCTTCTCGCTGGGAATTAATTTTTCACAGATTTTTTATTACAAAATTACTTTTTTTTTTTGCTTTGTTGGGAAATAATATTATTACTTGAAACAGCAAGATCTACCATCTTCTTTTCATTATTTGAATAATCTTAATTTGACACTTTTAGAATCGTTCTCTGATATAAGTATGGGTTTGAGTACAATATGCGTGTACGTAACTTCAAATTTATCTCTGAAATGGCAAATGTACATATACACATAATTAGTTACAGACTTATGCACTCAGACACACCACAATTCGTGCATGCACTCAAAGTTAGTAATACACACACACACACACACATATATATATATATGTGTGTGTGTGTTGTGTTTGTGTATATATCTCTCTGTGTGTGTGTATGTGTGTGTGCAAAATTATGAATACAAACTAAGTTCATCCTGATGAACGTGAAGCGGTTTTAATTATTTAATAAGCTTTGCTTGGTTGTGGCATAAGGCCAGATATATGGAGAACTAAAAGAGACTTAAACACACTAATTATGGTTTGCCAGTCCATGCTGACGACCATGACATCATGCAAAACTCTCTCTTACAAAGCTTGACTTACTCCTGGCACAAAGTCGGATGCATGGAGCATCCAATGAGTCTAGTACTCATTTGCAACGGTTTGCTAGTCTACCTTGCTAACGATAAAACTAGGCGAGGCGCCCAAAATATAGTAAATATAAGTTATGTATGATACTACACATATATAACTTAGTTTCTCTGTTTAATGGCATATCAAGCTTCATGGGTTATTAAATGCCAAAGCCATTCTTATTGAAGAACATTAGTGATATTATTCAACAATTAACAGGGAAGAGAAGGGGATTCGTGTCTTTCCCAAGAGTGTTACTCCGAAAGTGGACATAATAGCGTGACTGGAATTCGAACTCGCTTACACACACACACACACACACACATTCGCACACGCCCGCGCACGCGCACCCGCACCCGCACGCTCACACGCACACATACACACATTCGCACACGCCCGCGCACGCGCACCCGCACGCTCTCTCACACACACACACACACACACACACACACACATATATATATATATATACAGAGCAGTTCACAGACATCGGCAGCAATATCTCATCTATTGAAAGCGATGTTAATGCAAGCATATCGAAGGCATGGACTGTTATTGACTTGTAATTGATCATCCGGAAATCTGATTTCTCTGATGAAATGAAACGGGATTTCTCCCACGCTACAGCCGTGTCAGGAATGCATCAACTGGACGCAAGCGAAATGAGTTGAGAAAGGCTACATAGGAATTACATCTGAATGCTACGTACTGTCTTAAACAAATCCGAGAAGCGACACCCCGTAAAACAGCAGGTGTACGGGCACTTGCTTCGCATCTCTCAAAACATCCAAATAAGATGATCCAGACATGCTTGGCACTAATGGTGATTTGGTTTGGTTTGATCGGCTTTTATAGCATATCTATTAGGATTCCATGAAAAAGCTCGAAAAAAAAATGTTTTTGACAATTAAACTGTGTACTTACATTTAAGCTGCGTGCTTATGTTAAACTGATAATACATATATACTGAATATGTGATTTGTAAACGCATATTTCCTAGATAACATTTTAAAAGCAGACTGAATTCATTTGTTTGCACGCAGTTAGATGGTTTCAAGTATTCAAGTATATTATACGAATAATTTTATTTGCTATTAATCATTTGTTTAATCACAGTTAAATGGTTATATATATATATATATATATATAATCATTTAATATATATATATATATATATATATATATATATATGACCATTTAATATATATATATATATATATATATATATAACCTAAAAACTACTCATATTATATATATACATATATGATTTTTAAGTGAGTAGTTTGTAGGAAATTTTTTTTTTCAAAAAAAGACCCAATTCGTTTCTACAAAGTTAAGTATTGCTATTGTTTGCACACAGTTAAATGCTCAGAAGTATTGATAGCTAACACTAAGTATTCTTTTTAATACTGATCATTCATATTTCCACGTTGAAATTGTTACAAGTATTGCTATTTAACACTAGTAAATACTTCTATTCAACAATTTGCCCGGCTGTGGCTGTAGAATACACCGACTGCGCCTCTGCTGAGGGGTAAAAACCCCGCCCAATGAGTGTCCTGGAAATGACGCTAAACTATCTGATGGTGAGGTTCCAGTAATGCTGGAGCTTGGGGGAATACGGAGTACCCTTTTATTGCCATTGCTCCCGGGTCCACTCTGGCCCGGAATGGTAGCACCTGATAGGGCCCTATCTCTGGGTTAAGTAGAACTAACAGCATACTTATGCTAAACTGAATACCTTGAAATAGAAATGTTTTTGACAATTAAATTGTGCATTCATACTAAATTGAATTGCTTGAAATAGAAGTGATTATTTGCATAAAAATGGATTTGGCGTTAAATAACCAACAAAGGTTGATATGCCATAAAACCCAAACAACCAACCAACCATCTGTTCAACAATATTCATTCATTTACACGAAGTGAAGTGGTTTCGAGTATTGTTACGTAATACCAATAATTCAATTTTTCTATCAACTTAAAGGGCTTCAAGTATTGATATTCAACATTTATAATGTTCTTCAACATTATTCATTCGTTCCACATAGTTAAATAGTTCCTAGTATTGATATGTAGCAGTAACCATTCAATTTAATATCAGTTATTTATTAGCACATATTTAAATGGTGAAACAGTTCTATTTCATGGGATCCTAATTGATACTACTACTCTCAGTCAGGGTGGACTTGGTAGTAATGGCATTGAAGGGGTCTTCATATTCCCCAAAGGTCCAGGATTGGAGTTTCACTATGAGATGCAGTATCGTGTCATATCCAGGATATTCGTTTGATGGGGGGGGGTAATCTTCTGCAGAGATGCAGTCGGCGTATTCTACAGCCCAAGCCGACTGGGCTGACTACTGGTGAAATAAGGACGAACTCATTAGTGACGTTCCCTGATAGACTCCAACATAGATATTAGATATTAAGCGTTAGACTAAAATTTATTCAAATATTCATGTGTCTTTTTGTATTGGTAAATTTGAATTAACTGTAGATACGTTTGTATAAACTGGAATATTGAAACATTTCTCAAAAGCGTTTCAAATGATAAACAATGTATAAATAGATGAAACATATATATATATATATATATATATATATATATATATATATAATTTGGATCGTTTTGAGTATACATTTGTACTCTACCGTCTATAAATAACTATACGCCTTCCATTTCTAAAAATAAAGGTTAATTTTCTTTTCACCCAAAAATTGCATTTTAAAAAAAATTTAATGGAATATCATACTATTTAAACGGATATTATTAGATAAAACTTACAACCAAACTATAGCATCAAAACTCTTGTTGCCAAAAATAAAGTTGTATAAATATATACGTGGGGATAAAAAGTTTATCTGAGCTGCGTATTTATTAGCTTTCTTTTGTTTTTTTGTCTGTTTTTATTCTTTACATTTTTTTATCGAATTTGAGATTTTTCGAGCTACTCTTTCAGTCTAAGTCAGAAAAGAAAGGAAAACTTCCACATTCTGGTTCATCGGCGCAAGGTAACTCTTTTACGCATTTCACGGGTAGAATATGATCGAGTTTGTCTTCTGTGCATTTGTCTCAAATTGAATGGAACACGTGTCTCTTTATATTTGTTTATGGGAAATAGGAGAAGCAGAGAAAGCTACATTTTTTGCGGGTGAGTGGCTCACAACTAAAGATACAGTCACAAATGGCAATTAAAGACAAAAGCAAAATATTCTAAAATAAAACAAGTAAAAAACTTTCTAACCTTTGTCTTGCTAATTCTATTTCTTTTTATTCCTCACAGCAGCTTTTAAGAGTTTTGCTTTTTGGGGCTTTATGGTCTTCTTTTATATCTATCAATTCATTTTTTTCTGACTGCTTCATTGTCCAATTTTTGTTTTGAGTGTTTCAAGACTGAAGAGTTTGGTAATAGATAACACCAAGTTATATCCATTTTGATAGCATAATATTTCAGTCGGAAGTGGCACATTAGATAGCAATACTTAATGCATTTAACTGTGTGCAAACAAATGAGCTCTAACTCGCTTAGAAATTCACTTAAAATCATGTATAAATAGAATTTGGCATTTAATAACAATTAAGGGTTCATGTACCTGAAAACAAAAGAAAAAAAAAAAAACAAGAAAAAATTGTCTTCTGGATTCCTGCACTGTTAGCTGACAAGCCAGGACTTGCATGCATCAGCTCTGTGTGGACACTGGATGCAGTCTAGAGGACCTGTCTGGAGCGATGGACGATAGGGATGAAAGGCGAGGGAGAGAGAGAGAGAGAGAGAGAAAGAAAGAGAGTCAAGTGTAATATAATTAGGGACTCTGATTAATTGTTTTAGCAGTAAGTTGTTTCCTAGCAAGACTTAGAGATTCCCCAAATCTAGGTCAGGATAGCAGCAGACGCCCAAGTTAAAAACAGAAATGTTTCCGCAGCAAATCAAAAGATGGGTTGTTGTTGGCTGAAAGAAACTCGAACGAAGAAGCTGTTAAAGTGAACGTGGGATCGAAAAGAGGAAAAGAATGTTAATTGGAGACTAAATGTGGAGCTGTAAAGGGAAGACCCCGAGTAGGCTCGTGCGATAACTACAACTGAAAACAAAAACGTGAATACCAAAGTCTGTGTCTTTCTCGTCTCGCGACGTTTTATTTCTCTCTGTCAATCTAAAGCGGTTAACTCAGTTCATACTCTGTTTTCTCTCTCTTCAGCTACGACTAAAAGGGATAGAAGAAAATAAACTTCGTATCAAACGAGCCAGCAGATGTGTTTCGTGTGTTCGTCCCTTTTTCTTACTGCGAGGGTACAACGGGAGTCCGACTGGAACTTAAGGCGTCGTGATTCACTCATAGACCCGTTAGAACAGTGGTGGTACAAACGTCTATTTGGTGTCGTTTCATTGCACAAGGAGCTCCGGGCTAACAGCACATTTTGATGATGATGATGATGATGAGATATTTGTATCTTTGATTAGGAAGAAAATTAACGTTTTATATTTAAACAATTTCTGAGTGTGAGTGTATATATTTATGGAGGGGTACGTTGTAAACAGGTATGGTATTTTATACAGAAAACGTTTATGGGTTGATATATTTCTTCTCGGCGCAAGTTCATTGAGTGTGTTGGATTTTACATCTGGTTTACGATTGCAGGATTTTATTTCATTCAATTCTTTTGAAAAGAACTATTACATATATATATATATATATATATATATATATATATATATATATATATATATATATATATATATCCTTTTTTTTTTATATCTGACGTATTTTTTTTATTTGAAGGCAACGATGATATCTTTTCTGTCGCAGTGTTCGCAACATTTAAAAGTCGTGTGATACAACATAAAAGTATAAAAAACATTTTAGCCGTGACGTTGTGAAAAATTCAGCAAATATGATATTACTTTTCACGCACACGTGCACACACACATATGCATATATATATATATATATATAGAGAGAGAGAGAGAGAGAGAAAGAGAATGAGAAAGTGAGATAGAAAGAGAGAGAGAGAAGGAGAAAAAAGAGAAAGATACCGTAAACAGAGTCAACGGCACTCGGCTACTGTCAGTTTCACGCCTATGCGATCATCAGATAAATTTCATCAAGCACCAGTGTCCTCTCTATCCTAACTTAGTGCTACATATGTTCTATCACCAATATTGATTACTCTTTAGTTATAGATATAGCAAAGTGTTATATTGATTTATAATAATGATAATAATAATATACTGAGTACGATGGGTAAACGTCATCTAAATTGCACAAAAAATAAAAATGGCACTGACATCTCGCTTTATCAGATATATTTACGAAAATTATATGAATATATCTTGAAATACTATAGATTAAATTTATTCAAGGAAATTGGCATTGGCTCCAACCGAGGCTTCCAGACGACTTTCCGATCATCTCGTGTGTGGGACACTTGATGCAGCCAGGAGGACTTGCACCAAGCGATGGACGATTGGAATGGATAGAAAGAAACAGAGAGAGCCAAGGAACTTCATGTTATTAGCAAAGCTTGATTATCACACACACACACACACACACACACACACATAGGCGATCATCAGACGAGGAGCTATATATATATATATATATACACATTGACAGCAAGTCCTTATATACAAGTTTGATTAAAGACCACGGAAGTCACCTTCTTTAAGATTTTATTTTGTTTTTCACAGATTTTGTACTATTTATATATTGTATCAGGGTTCATTTGATAGAGACGTGGTCTTGCTCTGCTCCGAGGCGTTTTCGAACACATCGATTAATTGTCTTAAGGGTAATTTTTTGAAGGTATTCTATATATTTTTATAGTTTGGATGACGTATCTTATTTGTTGAAAGGGTTTATTATCATTGGGGGGAGGATTTAGTAAGCACGTTAGATCTTAAAGATGTTTAATAAATTAATGCCCGTGTTGAATTCTATGACGTTATCAAAGAAGCTAGAGAAAAAAAATATGAGATCAATAAAATTAAGAAAATATGAATATGAATCTAATTATTCTCCGACCAGCTATGGATAAAAATAGTTAGGCAGATTGGGCTCTTTAACCTTGGTATGGCAACTGATCTAGGAAGAGGAAAACTCTGTATTCAGACCAGTTAATCTCTTCTTAAAAATTGACCTTGTGTCACATCCTGCTTGTGTTGGGGGATTGGATTTATAAATAAGTAAGTAAAAGTTGGCGACCTTAGTCAAAGGTGACCTGAAGGTTCCCTTTTCAACACCTACTACATCAAGGTGTAGGGAAGAGTGCTACTCCATTCTCTGGATTGCTCCACTTTACCCTTGATCATTACCTTATAATGCTGAGTGTTAAGCAAGGCGGCATAAAGTACCATTTTTTGAGTCTTTGATATGACTCGACTTGGGATTAAACCCCGGTCTCCCGGACCATTGGCAAACACTCTACTCATTAATATATATTCATATATATATTAAATATATTATATACATATATATATGAATATATTTATATATATATATATATATATATATATATATATATATATATGTGTGTGTGTGTGTGTGTGTGTGTGTATGTGTGTGTGTATGTGTGTGTGTGTGATAAACTATCTATTTACATCTCTAAAGATGTATGCATACTTTAAGAAATGGAGGCGCCTGTGGTGTAATGGTTATAGTCGGTAAAAAAGGACACGGCCTCATGAGCTATTAGTGGACATATACAAAAATTGGACAGGGAGGAAAAGAAAGAGATCGGTGTCTTCGAACGATATTGTTGTGGTTTATTGATGAATCATACGCAAAGTTCTGGTAAAGTTTTGAAGATTTCGATGTTAATTCCAATCATCCCCTGAAGATACACGTAAATATTGATATAACAAATTCTTCTTTGTAAATAAATATCGTTAGCTACGAAGCGTAATTATCACACACACACACACACACACACAGATAGATAGATAGATAGATAGATAGATCCCACTTGTGTTCACATGGGACTCACAGATTTATATGCATTCCTGGCAGGTATGTATGTGCATACACAATATTGTAACCCAATCGAATATAAATAAATGCATGCACATGTATTTGTAAATACACTTACATGTACTCACAGTCACAGATACATATAAATATAATTGATAGATAGATCACACTTATATTTGCATGGGACTCAAAGATATATATGCATTTCTGGAAGGTATACATATGCATACACAATATAGGAACTCTATCGAATATAAATAAATCCATGCTCATGTACGTAGATACATATACACGCTCTCACACTTATATATATATATATATATATATATATATATATATATATATATATATATATATATATATATATATTGTAACTGTGCTGGTTGTCACTAATTCACTTTGTGGGTTTGTGGCAAAGTAAGTGCGATATAATTTGGAGAGAGCTCAATATCTGGGATAGAGCTATTATATAATAATAATAATAATAATAATAATAATAATAATAATGGAGGTGCCCGTGGTGTAATGGTTATCATCGTAGGAATTGGACACGGTGACACGAGTTCAAATCCTGGACGAGACTGATTGCATTTCACATAGCACTAATACCCTTGGGAAAGGTATGAATCCAATTATCCCCCCCAGCTATGGGTAAATAGTAGGGCAGACTAGGTTCTTCAGCATTGGTGAGGCAACTAGTCTATGAGAAGGAAAACTCTGAATTCAAACCTGTTAAACTCCGCTTAAAAATTGACCTTGTGTCATATCCTGCCCGAGCGGAGGGGGTTGGTAAATATAATAATAATAATAATAATATGGAGAAATGTGGAAGAAATTTAAATTCGACCACACTAACAAATGGTATATGCACAACCCAGCATCTGTCTTAGAAAATGACACACATAAAGTCCCTGGGACTTTGACATACGGATCACCTAATCTCGGCCAGAAAACCAGACCTAATAATAGTAAACAAAAAAAAAAAAAAAAGAGAATATACAAAATTGTCGACTTTGCTGTCCCGGCTGACCACAGAATAAAACTGAAAGAATGTGAAAAGAAAGATGAGTACCACGACCTTGCTAGGGAATTGAAAAACTATGAAACATGAAGGTGACAATCATACCAATTGTAATTGGTGCGTTTGGAACAGTAATAAAAGGATTACGAAAGGGACTGGAGGACTTGGAGGTTGGCGGACGAGTGAAGACCATGAAAACTACTACATTATTGAGAAATGTTAGTGCGTTGTGACAATGAAAATGTTCAGCTATGTTTTTATTTTTCTGGGTAAAGCTTAGAATCTTTGAGCGACATTCGGTATATATATATATATATATATATATATATATATATATATATATATAACAGTGTTCTATAATTTCTATAATTCATTCTATAATCTTATTCAATTTATATCAGTTTATTCCAATCCTACAATCATTCTATGTATGCACACACACACACACACACACACACGTATACATATATACTAAGTTGTAAAGTTGGAAACCGTAGTCGAAGGCGACCAGAAGGCACCCTTTTCAAGAGCTACTCAACCGAGTGGTAGGGGAGGGCGCTACCTCTTTTGCTGGATTGCTCCACTTTACCCTTGATACATACCTTATACTGCAGAGTATTAACCAAGGAGGCATCAAATACCATTTTTAAAGTCTTTGATATAACGCGATCTGGGATTGAACCTAGGTCTCCTGGAGCATTGACGAACACTCTACCCTCTAGCCAATGAGCCTATTTAGAGTAGTAAGTAAAGTTGGCGACCGTAGTCGAGGGCGAACAAAAGGTCTATCTATCTATATGCGTGTGCATGTGTGAGTTTATGAGTATATGTGTACTTACGTATGTTATTTACATAGAGAATATATGTAGCCATAAGAAATATATAATTATTCAAATATATATATTTCTATAAACCACGGTGCATATCTCTTTGAATATGTTTGAGGATTGTCATATTCAAATGCATATACCTCTATGGAAATTTACTAAGCTTTTTGCTTAGATGTGGCACAAGGCCATATGAAAGGGCACCCAATGAGACTCGAACTCACTCTTGTAGGTTTGCTAGTCGTTTGCAGACTTAAATTTATCTGACTATGTATCCATTGGCGAACACTCTACCCACTAGACCAATGAGCCTATTTCAATAGCTACTACACCGAGGTGTAGGGGAGGGTGCTACTCCTTTCCCTGAATTACTCCACTTTACCCTTGATACGTACCTTATATTGCTGAGTGTTAAGCAAAGAGGTGTCAAGTACCATTTTTAAAGTCTTTGGTATGACGCGGCCTGGGATTGAACCTAGGTCTCCCGTACCATTGGCGAACATTCAACCCTCTAGGCCAATGAGCCTATTTATAGTATAATTACTATGTTATATATGCATACATGTAAGAAATGCATATATGTCTATGATTCACATGTAAATACACATGTGATTTTTGCAGACTTGAATTTATTTGACTATCTATCCATTAGCGAACACTCTAGCCACTAGACCAATGAGCCGATTTATAGTACAGATACTATATTATATATGCATATATATCAGAAATGCATATTTGTCTATGATTCACATGTAAACTCAAGTGTGATTTCTGTAGACTTAAATTAATCTGTCTATCTATCTATCTATCTATCTATGTGCGTGTGCATGTGTGAGTTTATGAGTATATATGTACTTACGTATGTTATATACATACAGAATATATGTATCCATATAAAATATATAATTATTCAAATATATATATTTCTATAAACCACGGTGCATATCTCTTTGAATATGTTTGAGGATTTAAATAGATTGTCATATTCAAATGATTTTTTTGTACTTGACGCGTGAATTGCCATCGTATTGTACGGTTAAAAAGTGATAATGCAACTGTTCTATTGTTTTTTCTTAAAATAACCCTTTGCTTTTGATGAATCAGGTTTTGTGGAGGATTGAAGATTTTTCAAGAAGCTTGGAATTCAAAGAAATATAATTTTGTGTTTTATTTTTTTTTTAAATTGTAACATTATATTAAGAAAAAAAAATTGTAACAAAAGGATGTAAATATAATAAGATATTCATGGCAAGTTTGGTGTGAAACAAAAGCAACTACGAAGCAAGTGATGTACGAAACAAGAATGAGAAAATAAAAAAATTTAAAAAACAGTAATAAGAAAAGATGAAAGAAAAGACGATGAAAAGAAAGAATAAAATAAAAAAAAAGTATGGAAAGAAAGCTTTAAAGAAAGCTTTAAAGAAAGAAAGAAAGAAAGAAAGAAAGATAGAAAATGAAACCCATGAATATGTTTCTGTAAATGCATTGTTTTAAATATTATTTATGTTATTCTCTTTTGTTTCGTAAATCCTTTTGTTGGGTAAATTTTCAGAGTTTTATTTTCCTTATCATTATAATTAACGGTTTTTTAAAAAGTCTCTTTTGTTTTAATTAATATATTTTTCCTTTCTCTCAATTCTTTTCCTTTGATAATTCGACTGAGAATTGAAAATACAAAAGATAAAGATACCGGTCGAGTAATTTACAATCGAAATAAAATTTAGCTCCGAAATCCCCAAAGACAATTATCAACTTGAGAAGACGATGGGCGCTGATCAAAAATAGAGATTTATCTTGTCGACTTTCCATTCTTGTTCTTGTCCATATTTGAAAAATATCTTTTTTATACCACCTCTCTCTCTCTCTCTCTCTCTCTCTCTCTCTCTCTCTCTCTCCATCACTCACTTTCTCTCTCTTTGTTTCTCTCTTTCTCTCTTCCCCCCTCTTTGTATCTCTCTCTCTCTTCTCTCGTATTTCTCTTTTTTCACTTTGGATGTTTGTCTGTCTATGTATCGATTTATCCCAATCTCTCTTTCTCTCTGTATTTCTCTCTCTCTCTCTCTCTCTCTCTCTCTCTCTCTCTCAGCATTTATCTCGATAAATTTTTTTTCTTCTTTCTCTTTTCCCCTCTATAAATATTTCTTTCTCTTTTTCTCTCTCTTTTTGTATGCATCTCTGTATGCATCTCTCTCTTTCTCCCCGTTTTTTCTCTCTCTCCATCTCTTTCTTTGTATTTCTCTCTCTTCCTCTCTCAAAATTTTATATTTTTTCTCTGTGCCTTTCTCTTTCTTTCTCTTTGCATCTATCTATCTATCTATCTATCTATCTATCTATCTATCTATCTATCTATCTCTGTACATTTCTCTCTCTTTCTCTGTATTTCTCTCTCTCTCTCTCTCTTCGTATTTCTTTCTTTCTTTATCTATCTATCAATCTATGTGTGCATTTCTCTCTATATATCTTTCTTCCTCTCTTTCTCTTTCTCTTTTGCGTTCCCCCCCTCTCTCTCTCTCTCGTTCTGTAAACATTTCACTCGACATTTCTGTCTCTCTCCCTCTCGCTCTATGCATTTCTCTCTCTCTCTCTCTCTCTCTCTCTCTCTTTCTCTCTGAATATTTCTCTTTCTCTATGTCTTTATTACACTTTCTTTCTGAGTATTTCTCTTTCTTTCTGTCTAAGATAATCCAAACTCTTTTGTTGTTTTAGCTTTGCTCTTTTAGATTTACTCTATTGAACAAACATAGATGGCGCTGTCGTTCGTTATTCGTACCATTTGCAGTTCTTAGCAATTCTCATATTCATATCGAAGCAGTACTGATTTTTCTTTTTTCGTCTGCTATTTTCAGAAAATTTGGTGTCGGCGTTTACATTGAGTTTAACATTTTGATTTCAATAGAATATTGAAAAGCTTTATTGTTTGCGGCTGTTTTTCGCTTGCAAAAAAATATTCATGAAATAAATTTATTTGTTTTTCTTACGGCGCAGAGCAAAAGAATATCTAACTGGAATTCTTTGTCTAAAACTTTATTTCCGTTGGTTTCTTAACTTATTCCTGTCTATGTAAATGCACAGAGTATATTTGTTTAATCAGCTTAGTTGTAGCACAAGGCGAGAACTATAGGGCAACCAGTGAAGAATAGTCTGTAAGTCCAGCTCGCTAAAAATTGCACAATGGGAAGCAACCCAAATTACACTGGCTGACTGATTGCAACGGTACGTCAACATGTCTGGATTTATTTTATGTTTTTGACTTATTAGATGGCTTCGATAGTTCGTTCATATTTATATATTTGAGTAGTTTTTAAAGTTTTTGCAAACAGTCATGTAGTATCAAGTATTCCTATCTAATTCAAATAATTTGCAAACAGACCAATTCGAACCATTGATAGGACCCAAACGGGGACTACCATTCCGAATCAGAGTGGACCTGGGAGTATTGGCAATGAAGCGATGCTCCACATTTCCAGGAGCTCCGTAAATGGATGCAATTTAGAGATATACCCAGGACACATCATTTTTAGTTGGGTATTACTCCTGCACACGGGATACAGTCAGCGTATTCTTATCCCAACCGACAGAATGAAATTGCACTGATTGGTTTTATGGCATATCAGCCAGTGTAGGTCATTTAATACCAAATCCAGTTTAAGCATATATTTTAGATATATATGATTTGTAAGCATAAGTCAATGAAGTTAAAGGGTTCCAATATTGTTATGTATCACTAACAATCCAATTAAACATCAGTCATTTATTTACTCATAGTTAAATGATAAAACAGTTCTATTTCAAACAATTCAATCTAACATTAGTCATTTGCTCGCACACAGTTTTGATGTCAAACATCTCTATTTGACCCATAGATAGGACCCTATCTGGTGCTACTACTCTGGGCCAGAGTGGACCAGGGAGAGATAGTAACGAAGAGGTACTCACCATCAGATTGTTTAATGCCATATCTAGGACATTCATTTGGGTGAGGTCTTATCTCTCAACAGAGATGCAGTCGGTGTATTCTACAGCCTCAGGCGACTGGGCTAAAATTGCATTGAGTATATGACGTATGTTCAAGAAGTATCGATATTGATACTGTATTTACCAATACAGAAATGAATAATGAATAAAACGTTAATTTTTTTCAATATAGTGCTCTTTCGATTCAACACACTTCTTCCAGAGAGTTTTTCATATGTCGAAGCACTTTTGAAACTCGTCGTGCGTCGTTGTATTTCCATAATGTCCCCCTCCTCCGCAAATCTTACCATTAAGATAATTTTCTTTTTAGGAAACAAGAAGTCTCACTAAGTTCGATTTGGTAAACATGGAGAGATAACGTGCTAGACTGTGACATCATAGTTAGCAAGATCGAACTCTAGTCGATCTAATGCTTTCACTTTCGAACTCATTCTCTTGGGATAGATATAAAACCTATTCCCTGGGTACTAGTTAAATAGCGCCCCTACTATCATTCAACAAGAATGACTTTTGTATTAAATAACCCAAATGCCATTAAACACAAAAGTTCATTCAACCCAAACGCTTCGATTAAAAACTGATCTTGTGCCATATCCTGTCCGTGACGAAGAGGTTTGATGAATATATACTTGGATCTTTGTGGTGTAATTGTTATAGTTGTAAGAAATGGAAATGGTGGCCAGAGTTCAAATCCTGGGCGAGGAACTTTGCACGTGACAAAGTGCTAATACCCTTATGAAAGGTATGCATCCAACTATTCTACCATCACCTATGGGCAAATAGTAGGACAGACTGATTTCTTTAACCTTGGAGTTACAACTGGTGTAGGAAAAGAAAAACTGAATTAAAACCTGTTAAACTCCGTTTAAAAGTTGACACTGTGTCGCACCTTGCTCAGGCGGTCGGATTGGGTAAATATTTATTTATAGGTGAGATTTCTGTGTTCAAGTTGAAATGAAGGCCAGGATTTAGAATGCTAATTCTCTTGGCAAGCAGAACATACTATCTATATCACTATTTCCGACTAATTGGTTTTGTGCCATACTTAATTGCCTTATCTATATTAATGAGTACATTTTCAATAGACTTCCGTTAAGAGTACTGCTATGACGACATCGCCGGTATAACGGGTGGATTTCATACGACATTAGTTGTCTGAATTTTTGAGACGAAGCTGGATGATTTTTATCGTTCAGAGTTTTCGGACTATTGTCTTCATCTTTATTGTTATATTCACAACGTTTTGGTTGATATGTTTTCCTGCCTTCTTCAGGTGTTTCGTATCGAACTTGGGAGCCTACATTGAACTTTGAACCACGTTGTTTATTTAATCCACGGAGGTCGCTTCCTCTGATTCCGTTAACCATAACCCGTCGTTCAAAGTTCTGTGTAGGCTCCTGAGTTCGACAAGAAACACCTGAAGAAGGCTGGAGGATATATCGCCAGCAAAGTTTTGAATATAACAATAATGATGAAGACAATAATATGAAAACCCTGAACGATCAAAATACATACGATAGATATTAATATTCCAAGTTTAGGATTGGTAAGACTTTTAAGTACTGTTTAAATTTCTCTGTTACTACAAGTAGATTATTTTAAGAGTTTTATTTTTTAATAATGTGTTTCATTTCATCTTTTTATTTACTGAACTTGGCTTCATCTGACACTCAGGCCTAAAGTTGTTTGCCTGCTGTTACGAAGTGGCCATTTATTTATGTACTGAGCGAACTCACCGTAGCTTAACTTCGGGGATCTAGCGGGTAAATGGTGCTTTCAGCCTGACTTCATGTATTGTGGCAAACGAATCACTGACAACAATAGACTAGTGAGAATAAAAAAAACAAATGTGCCGTTGAAACACACACATATATGTATATATATATATATATATATATATATATATATATATATATATTGAGAGAGAGAGAAATAGAGGGGCATCATCATCATAAGTTGTGCGAAGTTCTCTGACTCTCTCTCTCTTTTTTACTCTTTCGTAATCTGTCCCTATCAGCTATCGTTCCTCTAGACTTTATCCTCTTTTAGCTTCCTTAGTGGTCGATTGCCACTAACGCATCCATGTGTGGGAGACCATAATGGAACGTCCCTTATGACTTCGTTCTTAATTCCCCTGCATGTCTTACTTGTCTTGGTTTATGATATATATATATATATATATATATATATATATATATATATATAAACTTTTCATTAAACCTATATATATATATATATATATATATCAGGTTCGGATGAAAAGGATGATCAAGATAATCTCATGGAACTTATTTTTCAACGTAGCCGCTTTGTAGCCCACACACTTCTTCCATAGATGTTGCAGTGTTTACATCTCATTGGTAAAAAATGGCATATACAGCAGCTAAGGCATCATCATATGAACTTTTTAGTTCACCAGAGTATATTGATATAAGTTATCTATCTATCTATCTATCTATCTATTTAGATAGATAGATAGATAGATAGATTGTGTCTTGTAAGGGAATGACCCACTGGCAACCTTCTAGCAGTAATGGTTAAATAAGTATTCGTATTTCCGCTATGTTTTCCGAATAAATAATCACCATATCTGTTAATAGACTGTTCATTGCATAAGGAAAGTTATTTCAGAAGCAGAAAGAAAAAACTGAACTTCTTATTTCTATTTATCTGTTATTTTTTGAAACATTCTTTTCTCAGTACATATGTCACGGCCTCATTTTTTTCTAAAATAACCCTCAAACTCTCCCAGGATAGTTGGAATTGACTTGTAACCTAGTTTATTAACTGATCTTCTATTGATCAAACCAAAGTCGGTTTTCGATTGGGCCTGGTTACTCATACAAAATCTTCGCTTGGCCGAACCCATTCAAATCATTTGCTTGGTCAGACTAATTGTCGCTTATAGGAACATAGCCGACGATAACCATCTTGACAGGAGCAATGGCTTCGACGAGAAAGAACGCCATGATAGGGTCCCCGTTGGCTCTCGCTTGGTCATAAATATGCGTTTAATTGAATGATTGGGTCTGTGTGATTCGGTTACCTTCCTCCATAATAGAGGATTATGCCGGAAGATGTGGTCATTTTCACCTCGAATACCTTTAAGATATCATTACAATGATCGGGCCAACAAAACTGATATCCTGCTACAATCTATCGCCTCCTCTTTCCTCTATGACAGTTGGTTATGAACAACCTTCTCCCGGTGGCCTCTTCCCCCTCGTACACGTCAGAAAAGGTGTAAAGATTTCCCGACAAAGTTATCTCATTTTAATGCATAACGGAGCATCAAAATATATATTTATTGGTTATGTACGATTCAGAACGTATAATTATTTGGCAGATTTTATTATTTTATGGCTTTCTTTGTAATGAGTGTATAATATCGTCATGGATAGCCAAGAATTTGTATATATATATGTATATATATATATATATATAGAGAGAGAGAGAGAGAGATGTGTGGGTGTGAGTTTGTGTGTGCGTGTAATATCATTGTAAATAGCCAAGAACATTTATATATACATATATATATATATATATATATATAGAGAGAGAGAGATATGTGAGTGCATGTAATATCATCATAAATAGCCAAGAATATATATATATATATATATATATATATATATATATAGAGAGAGAGAGAGAGATGTGTGGGTGTGAGTTTGTGTGTGCATGTAATATCATCGTAAATAGCCAAGAATATATATATATATGTATATATATTTATATATAAATATATATAGAGAGAGAGATGTGTGTGTGTGTGTATGTGTGTGTGTGTGTGTGTGTGTGTGTGTGTGTGTGTGTGTGTGTGTGTGTAATATCACCATAAATAGCCAAGAACACACACACACACACACACACACACACACACACACACACATATATATATATATATATATATACTGCCCTCTCTGCGGAACTTAGAATATGCTTGCTGTAATTCCTCAGCAGAGGTGTAAGACCATACCATAAAAAGAGTGTCTTAGGTATGATATCGCATCTAGTAATAAGGCTCCAGCTCTAAAGCTCCACAGAGCTCTTGAGCTGGAGCCTCATTGCTAGATGATATCAGTTTTGTTGGCGCGATCATTGTAATGATATCTTAAAGGCATTCGAGGTGAAATCATGATTTCACCCGTTCTTGTCATTACTCCTTAGTCAACTCTAACCCAGAAAAGTAGAACCTGTTCGAGGTTCCTCTCTTGGTTAAATTGATCTGTTTTTTTTATTAGGTAAAAATACTTGATATCCAACTGTGTTCAAAAGATTAAAAAAAACTACATCAAGAATGTAAATATAAAACTACAACCTACACAGTTCCCTTATCTCTTGGTATGAAATAACCCAGACGGGTTGAACAACCGTTAAAATCAATCAATTAAATATATACAGGGTATCTCAAAATAGATGCAACCCATTAATTGGATAATGATTTATCACTGAGACAAGCGCAAGGGGAGTAATTTGGAAAACATCCAGTAAAAATGCATCTTTAAATCCTGTAAAAAATGTATTATGTTTTTTTAAATAGTTATTATATCAGCTTCCAGGACATGCAATCTTTTTTTGAGTTTCTTGCCTCAGTAATAAATCGTTATCATTTTAATAGGTTGCGTCAATTTTGAGGCAGTTTTGAATAATTTTGTCACCAAATAAGTTGTGAGGCAAAATATTTTTTCCTTTCTTGTCCAAGGCATTGTGATCGAGGATTAATAGTTGTTATAGTATACTATTTACAAATTTGAAACAAAAAAGAACACAACATTATTACGTGTAGATTTATTAGCAGTCACATGAGTCCAATGTATATTAAGACACCCTATATATATATCTGTATATATATATATATGCACAGGCACAGCGAGAGTGCGATGGGATTAAATTGTCGCTATGTTAAATTATATTTTCGCACAAATTAGTCAGTTAGGTACTGTGTATGAGAAAAACAGAACAATTAAGCAATTAACTCCACCAGAAATGTTGGTATGCTGTACTGTTTTGTATTCACGCTGAAAGCCACAATGCGAATATTTCACTGTGTTTGGCTATCAATCAGAGGACAGATTCATATACTTATAGATGAAAACCAAACAACCCGCTTACATCATAATGTTTGGTGTAATCACAAACAATTGTATCGTTATACCGCCATTCATCTTCTGACATGGCCTCAGAATCAACACGAAGGCCTACAATCAAGTGGCTGAGGGAATTACTACTGATCTGGATCTAGATGGTGGCTCCTGGCAAAAGGACACTGAACCATGCCACATCAGCAGGAAGACTCAAGAAAATTTCTACGACTACATCATACCTAACATCTAGCCGCCTAACTCCCCGGATTTCAATGTCCGTGATTACTCTGTGTTGGGGCCTGGTTAAACCAGAGACCAACAAACCCTGCGCAAAACCAAAGAGGAACTGAAGGCAAGCATTCCAAAGTCGTCTGAAAGCTGTGATTAAAGCCAATGGCGGTTTCTTTGAATAAATTTCAGCATAGATTAAATTTCAAGATTTCAAATTTGGTTTGGTTTGGTTTTACGGAGTATCAACCATTGCAGGTTATTTAATGCCAAATCCATTTTTATACTGATAAACAGTTCAATTTCATACAATTCAGTTTAGCATAAGTACACAAATTAAATGACAAAAACATTTCTATTTCAAGCTATTCAGTTTAGTCAACAAAGTTAAATGGTTCCAAGCATTGCTATTCACCGGCTCATTGGTCCAGTGTGTAGATTGTTCGCCAATGATCTGGGAAACCTAGGTTCAATCCCAGGTCACGTCATACCAAAGACTTTAAAAATGGTACTAGATACTCCCTTACTTAACACTCAGCAATATAAAGTACGTATCTAGGGTAAAGTGGAGCTATCCATGGAATGGAATAGCGCCCTCCCCTACACCTCGGTGTAGTAGCTCTTGAAAAGGGAGCCTTCTGGTCGCCTTCGACTACGGTCACAAACTTTACTTTTACTTATTGCTATAGATCACTAACAATTCAATCAAACATCAATCATTTATTTACACAGTTCTATTTCAAACAATTCAGTTTAGTATAAGTATGCAGTTCAAATATCAAAAACAGTTCTATTTCAAGTTATTCAGTTTATTCAACAAAGTTAAATGGTTCCAAGTATTGCTATGTATCAATAACAATCCAATGAAACATCAATCATTTATATTTAGTTAAATGCTCAAACAGTTTCATGTCTAACAATTCAATTTAGCTGTTTAGAATTATTTGACGCAGTTTAGAATTATTTTACCCATATATATATATATAATAACCCTATTAGGTTCTATGACTCCAGACCAGAGTGGACGCGAGAGCAACGGCAATAAAAGAGTCCCCCGCATTTCCCAAAGCTCGAGTATTACCGAAATCTCAAAATCTGATTGTTTCGTGTCATATCCAGGACACTCGTTGGGTGAGTCTTACCCCTCTGCAGAGATGAATTCGTGTATTCTACAGCCTCAGCCGACTGGGCCAAAGATCTCAAGATATTTTCATGAAATTTTGGTAAATATGTATTATAAAGTGAGATTACAATTATATTTTCATTTTGGCGTAATTTAGTCAACAACTGATACATCGAAACCTGTATATATTAAAATGTCAATAAAATACGTTTCTGCAATTGGAAGTTTAAAATGTATTTATAAAAAACATGAATTCAATTCTTTTTTCCATTTTGAAAACTAACAGAAAAAAACTGTAGCGGAAATTAACAAAGTCCTCTCTAAACTGTGAACAGAAAACATCTTAGAAGCAAGACAAACTTTAATCGAGTTTTAAAGGAAAAAAATAACTTTCTCAATATATATTCTTGGTAATGATTGTTGAAGTCTCTAAGGAGTAAATGATTGATAATTTTGTTATAAAATGAAATCTCGTAAAAAGACAAAATAAAAGAAACTATAATAAAATGATTAAAAAGATCTTTGTTTCTGGTTATAAACGAACCAGGCTAAAAAAAGAAGGATGTTTTGTATATATCATCTCCTCCTAACCAGCAGGTTGTGACACCAGGTCTAGTTTTTAAATGGAGTTTAACTGGTTTGAAGTCAGGGTTTTCCTTCTGGACCGGTTACCATACCATGATTAAAGAGACAATTCTGACAAACGATTTACCCATAGCTCGAGGGTGTCTAGTTGGATTCATACCTTTTACAAAGATATTAGCCCGAAATGAGCTGAAAACATCCTCGTCCAGGATTTCCATTCGTCTTCCCGTGTTTATTTCCTACGACGATAATCATTACACTCTGAGCCTCTCCTCAAAATTAATATATATAATTACTACATTACAGCTGCTTAAACTCCATGTTTCACGCGTTGTGATACACCATCTTCTGATCTTTTTTTTTGTCTTGTTGTCTTGAAATCTTGTGTAATTAAACAATTTTGATATGGATCTCAACTCCGGATAGACAGTCTCATCGAATCTAAAAGAAAAAGTAACTTTCAGAATATATCCTTCCGAATGATCAATAATAGTGAAAACTCTAGCAAAAAAAATGAATATAAAATTGAAACTTACGTAATGGATAAAGTGCTGAACTACGACCCCGAAATTAGTGAGTTCGAACTCCTGTCCTGCTTTTCTGTTTACTTTCGGACTAATACTTTTTAGAAAGATTTGTATCGTTTATCCCTCCAGCTATGGGTCAAATAGTACCACAGCTCTTCTACAAGGATAGCTTCGGCATTGAATAACCCAAGAGGGTTGATATGTCGTTAAACAAAGAAAGAGACGTAGGAAAACTTGTATAAAGACAGATAAAATAAGCGATAAAAACTTTTAAGAGAACCTTGGTTATTCTTAACAAAAGACAACATCGGGAACACACACACACACACACACACACACACACACACATATATATATATATATACTTGGCTTTTAACTGCCAAATCTGATATTTAAGAACGATTCTTTATGTTCGTTTATAGAATGAAATCTTTCCTATAGCTTGTTTAATTAACCAGCCTATAGACCCCTGTCCCGACCAACGAAAAGGTCATGGGAAAGAAACATGCTAGCAAAATTGAAATCATAAACATATCGAGGGTGAAGATTCGTTATTAAACATGAATTTCCTGTTTTGGAGATCGGGCAAAAAATGTCTAATCTTGGCTCATTTTGCATCATCATCCAACTATAAATTACTAAACATCATCATTATCATCATCATAAAGTCTTACTGATGTCACGGATTCCCTTGACTTTCTCCTGTAATCAGTCCCTATTGTCCAGAATCTGATGTCCACACTGAGTTGATAAATCTAATTTTTTGCTTGTCAGTCAACACTTGTGTATTCATGCGAGAAAGCCCACAGGAGAACTTTGCTTATAAATTGGTTTCTGTTTCTTCAGCAGCAGCCCTCATATCTTGTTCGTCTTACTTGGATAGCTGTTGAAATGGGAGGTAGGTGGCCGTACAATTGCTTTTTTGGTGGGTGCTTCTTCCCGGATTTTTTCAAAAGAGCACGCAGCATTCTCGTGTAGTCCCTATATAGCTTTTCCTCCAACCATTTCGTTAAAGTCCAGGTGGTGCCAACATACAATAGTACTGACGCAGCTCCGGCTTTGAAGAATTCCCATTTTATTTTATTAGAATATAGATTTCCTTATGGTCAATAACATCGACAGCACTCAGGGCCTTTCCTCTGTGTATGTTAAAATTACTTTCAGTGGATGAAATGTTGGTACCCAGGTTTTTTGAAATGGTCTACTTATTTATGTCATTTGATGTGGATATGGCACTACTTCGTCTAAAACATATGAACTTTGAATATGAATAATAGAAGACAACTCTGAAGAACCTAAAGACGATTTTTCAGCTTGCATGCTTAACATATTTTCTATGATTATTATTTTATTCTTATTTTCATAGTTAAAATAATTTTAGATAAAATAACTTAAATGTAAGCTAACTTTTTGTCTAAACATGTGTCGGCAAAGTAAATTAATTTTAATCCACACCAAAATATGTATTTTTTTTTTCGGTTTATCTTTTTAGTACACACACATACACACACACACAAACACACAAATATATATATATATATATATATATATATATATATATATATATATATATTGTGTCCCATAATGATGCTGGGGAATGTGGAATTCCTCTTCATTGCCATTTATTCCAGGATTTGGGGTGATAATATCTGTTAAGGTCCGATCTGTGGGTCAAAGAACTGTCCAATCATTTACTAAGGATCATATATATATATATATATATATATATATATATATATATATATATATTTGTGTTGTAATAGTTACTATCGGTGAAAATGGTGGCCCGAGTTAAAATTCTGGACAAGGGTGTTTACATTTCACATAGCACTAATATCCGAGGGGAAAGGTATGAATCCAATTATTCTCCCTCAAGCTATTGGTAAATAGTCCGCCAGACTGGGGTTTTTAAGCTTGGTATGACAACCGGTTAAGGAGAAAGAAAACTCTTAATTAAAACCCGTTAAACTCAGATTATAAATAGACCGTGTCTCATCCTACATGGGCGGAGGGTTGGTATATATATACATGTGTGTGTGTGTGTGTGTGTGTGTGTGTGTGTGTGTGTGTGTGTGTGTGTGTGTGTGTGAACAGGATTTTGCGTTAAATAACCTGCAAGAGTTGATATGCCGCAAAATACAAAACAACCCACCAACCAATGGTAATGATGGGACATATTTTAAATTAAAAATCTTATATTAAAGACATTGAGTACAAAATATGTTTATCATATGACTAAAATACCAAAGGTTAAATTCGTTGGGTATTGGCGTATTAACCTTTGCAGGTTATTTAATGCCGAATGTGGTATCTCTCTCTCTCAATATATATATATATATATATATATGATTTGTCAACGAACAGTCTGTAGATAACATTCTTAAATGAGCCAGAGCTCATTCATCTGCACATAGTTGAATGGTTTCAAGTATTGCGAAGTAACGCTAAAACTTCACTTAATCTTAGGTAATTTGTTTGCACACAGTTAAATGGTTATACATATATGATTTATAAGTGAATTGTTTGTAGATAATTTTCTTTTTATATGAGATAGAGCTAATTTATTTGCACACAGTTAAAATTGTTTCAAGTATCTAAAACTAATGATTCTTTTTGATATTGATCATTTGTTTGTACGCAGTGAAGTGGTTTAAAGTATTGCTAACACCAATAATTCTATTTGTGCTGACATTTAGATGGTTTCAAGTGTTGCTATTGAATTCAAATAACTCTGTTCAACATTACTTATTTGTTTGCACACAATTAAATGGTTTCAAGTATTTCTATATAACATTAACAATTCAATTTAACATTAGTCCTTTGTTTGCACACTGTTAAATGGTCAAAATTCTATTCGACCCATAAACTGGGCCCTAACAAGTACCACCAATGAGGGGCAGAGATGAGCTGGGAGTAATCGCAATAAAGGGGTACTCCATATTCCCCAACGTTCCGTCAGATTGTGTAGTACCATATCTAGGATTCTGATTGGGTAAGGGGTATTACCCATCAGCAGGGAGGCAGTCGGTGTATTCTACAGCCCCAGCTTACTCCAAGTTTTTCTATAATAACAGAAAAAGCTTGTTTTGACCTGAATATATAGTATGACTTAAATGTTCATCACCACGAAAAAAAACATTCTTAGGGCTCTCTCTCTCTCTCTCTCTCTCTCTCTCTCTTTCACACACACACACACACACACACACACACACACACAAACACACACACGCGCGTGCGCACATTTACAAATACAAACACACACTTAATCCAATTATAGCGCGGTTAAGCATATATACTGGAATGGTGGAAATTTTTCTAGTAGTGTTTTTCTTCATCCACACAACCGTCCAATGTTTCCCTGCATATACTTTTTCCATGAGGTAACAGGACAGGAAGAGGTTCACTGAGGATAGATCAAGTGATTGAATGGCAGACGTATATGACAAAAATATGCTTCCAATTATACGACTCCATAAGAGTTCCCCATACAAAAAAAAATAATAATTAAATATCAGTTTGAAATATTTAACTCTAAAGTATAAGGATTAAATTAAAAAATATATCAATTGTAGACAAATTCTTATGCTCGTGAAAACTAAAAGTAGCATATGTCTCTTGATTTGGTGTCCCAAATATATATATATATATATATATATATAGTATAATTTAATGGAGACTCAAACTCGGTTAAGTCGTCATAATAAATATATTTCGGCGGAGAATATTACTGCTATATATTTTCTGATTTTTTAATTTTTATTTTTTAATTACCTTATTTTATCTTCTGAATACGAACTGTAACTCCACATTCGCTACTCTGCGACAGGAGAGAGCATGTAAAGAGTCATCTGACGAGACGGAGAATATAGCAATAATATTCTCCGCCGAAATAAATTTATTATGATGACTTAACCGAGTTTGAGTCTCCATTAAATTGTACTATATACGCTCTGAATGTGAATTTTGTTATACCCTAGAGAATAAATAGGGAATTTACAATAACCATACATTGAGCACTCTCATAGATTTATATGATTACCCTCACATATCCTATGTAAAGAATAATCCACACCTACAGTCCCTGGACACTGACTGGATATTATATATATATATATAAATATATATATATATATATCATCCTCATCTTGTCACGCTATCAGCACGGATATTTCTGACCGTATCTCGCCACATCTCTCTATCGTCCATTGCTTCCGGAAGGTCCTCAAGGCTAAATCCCGTATCGGCACTGAGCTGCTGTATGTAGGTTCGAGCTGGTCGTCCTGCCTTTGCACGTCCATGTGAAGGGGTCCACTAGAGTACATCACTTATGAATTCGTCCTTACTTCTTCAGCAATGTACCGCATGTCTGGTTCGCCTAATTTTGATAATTTTCGTGATGGGTGGTTGGTAGCCGTACAGCTGCTGCTTTGTGGGGTGCTGTCTCCAAGACTTGTTCAATATTGCTCGCAGGATTCTTGTGTAGTTGCCGTCAAGCTTTTTCTCCATCCGTTTTGTTAGCGTCCATGTGGTGGATCCATATAGCAGTATCCATATAGCAGTATCGACACGAACGCTGTTTGGAAGAAACTGCACTTCATTTTATCGGTCAGGTCTGACTTCCATATAACCGATAGGCTATCTATAACTGTCCATGTCTTTGCTAGTCGCGTGTTGATATCTGTCTCGGTTGATGAGACACTGCTTCCTAGGTAGGTGAACTTGTCAACTAGTTTCAGAGAGTTACCGTTTAGTGTGGAGATGTCACCTGTTATATATATATATATATATATATATGTGTGTGTGTGTGTGTGTGTGTGTGTGTGTGTGTGTGTGTGTGTGTGTGACTGTTTTTATACTACTACATAGACGTTCAACATGGACGCTAGTAAAACTCATAGAGAAAAGGCTATATTGGAAATACGCAAGATTGCTTAATACTCCCTTAAACAAATCCTGGAAGGAACACCAAACAAAACAACAGCTGTATGGCCACTTACATCCCATCTTACAAGCCATCAAGTAGGACAAACAATATACACACATATATCAACTCTGTGATGACACCAGATGCATCCTACAGGACCTACATGAAGCAATGGATGATTGGAACGGATGGAGCAAGAGAGAGAGAGAGAGAGAGAGAGCGAGGTAGAGAGAGAAAGAGAGAGAAATCAAGGAACACCATCCGTCAGCGCGATTTGATTATGATGATAATATGTAATGATAAAGGTAAATAGTAAAAAAACCAAGAAAAGTATTTTTGATTAAAAAAAAAACGATAAAAATTTATTCTTTATTGATTCTTTTTCAATAATTTTTATTGACATTTGATTGCAGTGTCAGCCTAATCCTCCTTCTACCTTCCATTCCGTCTGACCTTTTCACCAAAAAGGAACTGCCTCATCTGGAAACTTTGTAGCCACTGTTGCCATCATTTATCAAAACACACATAGACAATCAAAGAATTTTTGTAATTCTCTAGTCATAATTTTAAGTGAAGATACTAATTTATCATTTACTGCTGAGTAAAAATGAAAAATAGGATTCAACGTCGGAACCGAAATGAAATTCTGATTGCGTACACTTTCAAAAAGAAGACAAAAATTAATAGCTTATTCAATCGGGTATGTGAAAAGTGATTATATTTTCCAGTTCAAAGGTCAATTTTATTTAGAAATAGGAAAGTGAAATAAATATTGATTTCTAAGTTCAAAAGATCTCAATTTCTTCTTCTTCTTCTTCTTCTTCTTCTTCTTCTTCTTCTTCTTCTTCTTCTTCTTCTTCTTCTTCTTCTTCTTCTTCTTCTTCACTTTATCATTGCTGCATTTTTCCTTGACTTGTTGTTGTTGTTGTTGTTGTTGTTGTTGTTGTTGTTGTTGTTCTTCTTCTTCTTCTTCTTCTTCTTCTTCTTCTTCACTTACTTTGTGTTACTAAACTTTTTTCCTTGTTTTTTTTAAATTTTGTTTTTATTTCTTCTTCTTCTTCTTCTTCTTCTTCTTCTTCTTCTTCTTCTTCTTCTTCTTCTTCTTCTTCTTTATCATTGCTGCATTTTTCCTTGACTTCTTCTTGTTGTTGTTGTTGTTGTTGTTGTTGTTGTTGTTGTTGTTGTTCTTCTTCTTCTTCTTCTTCTTCTTCTTCTTCTTCTTCTTCTTCTTCTTCTTCTTCTTCTTCACTTACTTTGTGTTACTAAACTTTTTTTCCTTGTTTTTTTTAAATTTTGTTTTTATTTCTTCTTCTTCTTCTTCTTCTTCTTCTTCTTCTTCTTCTTCTTCTTCTTCTTCTTCTTCTTCTCTTACTTTGCGTTACTCGTGTTTTTTTACTGGTTCTTTTTTTTTAAATCTTGTTTTTCTTTCTTTCATTCCCACCTTCTTCTTCTTGTTCATCTTCCTCTTCTTCTCTACCTTCTTCTTTGCCTTCTTCTAGATCATCCCCTAGGTAATAAGGCTTGTCGCATCAAATAAATTTGTGAGAAGGAAAACTGATTTCTTAAATAAGATTCCATATTTCATGCGCTCAGTTTAGTACATCACTGTCTTATTTTTTAACTGACAACACCAAAGAGAAGAACAAATAAGCTTCATCAACTAATCTCTTCGAAACAGAATTTCAATCTCTAATCCGTTTGTTTTTTTTAACTCTTCCAATGAATTCTGTTGGCCAGCAATGTCACCATTGAAATATTGACCCAGATTAGTTTTGTTTAATTGTTAAGGTCAGACAAAATTAAATTTTACTGGTTGTAAAATGTGCAACTTAATGAAAAACTCACAAAATTCGCGTTTTTTGTATTCGTAGGCGTATCACTCTGGTGTAGGGACTAGTAAGCTAGACTCGAATATTGCTATTACTTGTCCAGTTGACTAGGGCTGTAGAATACACTAACTACTTCTCTGCAGAAGAGTAAGATTCCCCCCCCCCCCCCCAATTGAGTGTTCTGATTGTGACACTAAGCAATATGATAGTGAGACTCCAGTAATGCTGGATCTTTGGGAAATGCGGAGTACCCCTTCACTGCCAACGCTCCCAGGTCTACTCTGGTCCTGAGTGGTACCTCTAGATAAAGGTCCTATCTATGGGTCAAAGTGAACTTAACTGTGTCCTTATGCTAAACTGAATTGCTTGTAATAGAACTGTTTCGACATTTAAACTGCGTACTTATGCTAAACCGAATTTTTCAAAAGGAACTGTTTTTGTATGCTAAACTGAATCGTTTGAAATAGAACAGTTTTTGACATTTAACGGAGTGTAAACCAATAAATATTCTTATACTAAACTGAATTGTTTGAAATAGAACTATTTATATGAATAAAAATAGATTTGGCATTAAATAACCTACAATGGTTGATGTGCCATTAAACCAAACTAAGCCAAAATTACTGGCGTCATTTCCTATTGTCAACCCCGCCGAGCGAGCTGCCGTGTTCATTTATAGTGCTGTGCCATATGCAACTATCTTCGAATTTCGAAATTCTTACTGGTCGATATTTTCAACACACGGAACTATTTTCCAGTAAAGGTTCTCGTTTTTTGTCACGAAATTCAACTACTTTAGGCCAATTTGTTATCTGGCTTGTCACCATGGAAAGATGTAGCGGAAAACCACATCGGTCACTTTGTACTGAGCACATTCTGAAAATATATATATATATATATATATATATACGTAGTATCACACATTATTTCTCTTTCATACCCATTGCTCAAGTGGATAGAATGTTCCCCAATGACCCCAGGTCGGGTCATACCAAAGACTCAAAAATGGTCCTTGCTTAACACTTAAGGGTAAAGTGGAGCAATCCAGGGAAAGGAGCAGCACCCTCCCCAACACCTCGATGTAGTAAAGGAGTCGTCAGGTTTCTCTCGAGAACGGTCGCCAACTTTACTTTATATATATATATATATATATATATATATATATATATATATATATATATATATATATCTTCCTATAATTAGTTGATTCCAGAATAATGATCGAGATTATGTAAACATACTTTAAAACCAGAGGAGGCGTTCGTGGCATAAAGGTTACCGTCGCAGGAAATAAGCACGGTGATCCGAGGTCAAACCCTGAACTAAGCTGTAAAACATTTCACATTAAACCGCTACCCCAACTATTCTCTCTCAAGCAACGAGGAAATTGTAAGACAGATTAGGCTCATTAACCTTGGTATGGCAGTCAGTGTAGAAGAAAGAAAATTCTGAATTCATCATCAGTCGCCTCTGATAGGTCCTCTTGGCCGCATCTAGTGTCCAGAGTTGATATATGTAAGTCCTTGGCCAACACTGGCACGTCCATGCGTAGAAATCCACACGAGAACGTGTTTATGAGTTTGTCCTTACTTATACAGCCGTTCCCAGCATATCTTATTTGTTTTACTTGGATAATTTGTGAGATAGGTGGTACTATTTACCAACCCCTCCGCTCGGGCAGGATATGACACAAGGTCAATTTTAAGCGGAGTTTAACAGGTTTGAATTCAGAGTTTTCCTTCTCCTAGACTAGTTGCCTCACCAAGGCTGAAGAACCTAGGTCCGTCCTACTATTTATCCATAGCTGGAGGGACAATAAGGGGGTTCATACCTTTCCCAAGGGTATTTGCCCGAAAGTGAACGTAATAGCGCGACTGGAGTACGAACTCGCGTACTACGATTCCGCAGTTCATCGCTTTAACCATTACACCACGAGGACACCCCCAAAATGTGAGATAGGTGGTAAGTGGCTATATAGCTGTAGTTTCGTATGTTGTTGCTTCAAAGGTTAGTTCTAAAGAGCTTATAGCATTGCTCTCACTCTCACACTCTGTCCTCTGTCTGTCTGTCTCTCTCTCTCTCTCTCTCTGTATGTTTATATATTATATATGTAGATATATTTATGTATATATGCTCCTCTCTAGTGTTTTGAGCACTCGAGTAGGGAATTTGCCGGTTGTCACATACGCTTAAATTCAATAGCTCTTCTCCAGAATTGAGTAATCCAGGTAGCCGATAATGTTTATGTGGGAAGTATACGTCAAAAATTCCTTCACTAATGCAGAGAATGAGGACGGCTCATGGGTAAATTGTGTGATTGAAGTAAATTCAACTGGGTTTCGTTCTGAGCTTGAAGCATCTGGCGAGTCTAGCCACACTGAAGAGTTGTGATACAACGAAATTGTCTCTCTGTGGATATATATATATATATATATATATATATATATATATATACATTGGCAAAGGCAGAAACACTTTGATCCACTTGGTTTTAGGTTGATTAGTAGCACTACTGTCTTTCTACTAAAATGACTTTGGAATCGAATAACCCACGGGGCTTGATATACCATTAAAAGAAATAGACAAAAAAAAGTAGTTCATAACATTCACGTTGATTATCATATTTTAAGGTGATTTTAGAGTTTTAAAGAAAGGTTTTAAGAAGGAGACATTTTTCCTTAAGAAAATCCTGCACTTGACTGTCGAAAACTGAAGCTACTGAGCAGCAGCAGTGAAGGGGTTAAAAGGTGGGAGTTATTTACAAACTGTTATCCTCACACTTGTTGTTTTCGTTACAATGCAGCTTTGTATTTACAATCTGATGTATTTTTGATACGCCAATGATCTGTTTGGGCTGCTATTTCCTATAGATTGAACTGTATCGTCCCAAATACAGCAAAGGTCTAATGCTCTTAGGCCGTAATCCACTGTCGAGTCGGATTAGGATACCGTCCGGATGGATCTGTGCTTATCAAGGAGACTTAATCTCAAAACAAGGATAACAGTCCAAATAAAGTATACATTGTAATGTGAATGAAGCGGAAACGACTTGCTCAAAATTTCGGTGCCCACGTCATGGTAGAAAAAAGGGAATGCAACTGTTTAACACACACACACACACACACACACACACATATATATATATATATATAGAATAAGGGGGTTAGCCCACATCTCTACGGATTGACAGGGGCTTTTCGGATTTAACAACCATGTTCTTGGTAAGCTAATTATAGGATAATGGATTGATTGCTTGTGTGTTCAATTATCCTTTTTTTCTCTCTTCTCTTACATAAAGATATTGCTGTTTAAAAAATTAAGTCAAGATGACTGGGGATGGGAAATAAGGTAGGAAGTGATTATGTTTTTCTTAGGCATTAATTCAAATGTGGAACATGCAGTTTTAATCGCAAGCCAAACATAACTATTTCTATTTTCCAGGGTAATAAAAACAGATAGAGAGATAGATAAGTAAATTCATAGACTGATCAACACAAACATACAGATAAATAAATTGATAGATAGATATGAAGAAAATTGCATTGATATAAACAGATTGACACCAATGGATAGATAATTGCTAAGATGTAATTCTTTTAATATTTAAATGTATCTGCATGTACAGAAATAAATGAACACATATACATGATGTATAGTGCTTTGTCCATAAATACATATAAGGAGCACGAATTTACAACGATACCTATATATATATATATATATGTGTGTGTGTGTGTGTGTGTGTGTGTGTCTGTGTCTGTGTGTGTATCTGCGTGTGTGTTTGTGTTTATGTTTCTTTGGTTTTTAATGGCAAATCAACCTTTGTAGGCTATTTAATGCCAAAGCCATTCTCCTAGAAGAACAGTAGTGGTACTATTTAAGTTATAGTTGGGAGGATAAGGGGGTTCATACCTTTCTCAATGGGTGTTTGCCCGAAGTGAACGTAATAGCGCGACTGGAGAACGAACTCGCTAACGACGATTCTGCGGTCCATCGCTTGAACCATTACACCACGAGGACACCTGGTGCATGCGTGCTTGCGTGCATGCGCGTGTGAGTGGGGGGGTATGACTTATCAACCTTTGTAGGTTATTTGATGCCTAATCCATTTTTATAAAAAATAAACAGTTTTATTTCAAACAGTTCAGTTTAGCATAAGTACACAGTTTAATAGTCAAAAACATTTTTATTTCAAGCTATTCAGTTTAGTCAAACAGTTCTAATTCAAACAATTCTGTTTAGTATAAGTATAGTTTTTGTTTACACAAAGTTAAATATCAAAAACAGTTATATTTCAAACAATTCAGTTAAGCATACAAAAACAGTTCCATTTCAAACAATTCAGTCTAGTATAATTAAACTGTTTTAATGTAAGTAAAGGTGGTGACCTCTGTCGAAGGTGACCCAAAGGCTCCCTTTTCAATATCTACTACACCAAGATGTAGCAAGGCGGCATCAAGTACCATTTTTTGAGTTTTTGATATGACTCGACCAAGGATTGAACCTCAGTCTCCCGGACCACTGTCGAACACTCAATTCATTTGGCCAATGGCCCGGTAAATGTCCAAACATTTCTATTTCAAGCAATTCAGTTTAGCATAAGTACGGAGTTTAGTTCTATTTGACCCATGGATAGGGCCCTATCAGGTGGTACCACACCGGGCCAGAATGGACCTGGGAGCGATGACAATGAAGTGTTACTCCTCATTCTGCACAGCTCCAGCATTACTGGAAAGTTACCATCAGATTGCTTAGTGTCATATTATCAGGACATTTGTTCGTGGTGGTGGGGGGTCCAACCCCTCAGCAGAAATGCAGTAGGTGTATTCTACAACCCTAACCGATTGGGCAATATCTTAATGTCCATATATATATATATATATATATATATATATATATCAAACCGATATAACAGAAGAGATTTACTCATTATATACATTTTAATCTTCTCTTATGAATTTAACATAGCTCCCTTGTAGAGAAAACATTCTAAAGTGAGTGAGATTTTAGAGATTCACAAATATAGAATAATTTTTTTTTGTCTGGATCGTTCGTCATTATAAAGTAACTTGGATGAATCAAAAGTTTTGCAATATTTTAGTTAAGCCAGTTTGCGGTTTCAGATTTTTTCTCGATATTTTCTGACCACTACCTGTAAGAATGCTGCGTGCAATCCTGAACAAGTCCTGGCAGCAACACCCCACAAGACACCAACTGTACGGCCACCTGCCCCCTATCACGAAAACTATTCAAGTTAGACGAACCAGACATGCAGGACACTGCTGGAGAAGCAGAGATGAACTCATAAGAGATGTACTCTTATGGATCCCCACACATGGCCGCGCAAAAGCAGGACGACCAGCACGAACGTACATTCAGCAGCTATGTGAGGATACAGGATGTTGTCCTGAAGACCTACCTAGGGCGATGAACGATAGGGAGGAGTGGCGAGAGAGGGTCAGGGATATCCGTGCTACCAGCACGATATGATGATGATGATGATGACCTGTATATATATATATATATATATATATATATATTTCAATCATACATCCTAGATGCATCAAGGTAGGTCTTCAGTGATGCACAGTCTTCATCGCCGATTTCGGGTTATATGCATCATATCGGCTCCGACAGAAACCCCAGCATGACTACCTATATATATATATATATATAATTTCTTACGATTCATGAATGCTTGTAACATAGAACAAAATGGAGTTAATAATTCATTATTGTTTATTGGATATTACTCTAAAAATTATTGAACATATTTTCAACATTTTTATTTGTCATTCTGTTGCCATTTTCCTTCTTTGGAATTTTTCACTGAAGTATGAGAAACAGCAATTTGGACTCTTCTGAGTATTCTAACCGATTTTAACAATGCTGTAAACAGGATGATTTTGGTATTTTCTCTGATCAATTAATTCCGTTTCTTTTCTAAGCCTTCGGTAACTATCACAGTCACTCTCATGTTTTACACCATTTCAGCTCTCTGAAAAGGTCAAAGTATTTGTCTATCTAATTTCTCTCTAAGGTCCGCCAGAACGGCAAAATCCTCTTGATGGCAAGTTCTCTAATCTTTTTTTCATTTTATTTTATTCTATTCTATTTTATTTTGTTTTATTTATCATATACATATTTTTTTTGTTTATTAACTCTTGGTTTCGTTTTCTAACCGGGATTAGGTGATCTCTTTGTATCCGGCTTACCGGCCTAGTGGGTAGAGTGTTCGCCAATGGTCCGGGACACCTGGGTTCAATCCCAGGCCGTGTCATACCAAAGACTTTAAAAATAGTATTTGATACCTCCTTGCTTAACACTCACCAATATAAGGTACATATCAAAGGTAAAGTGGAGCAATCTAGGGAAAGGAGGAGCGCCTTCCCCTAAACCTCAGTGTAGTAGCTATTGAAAAGGGAGACTTCTGGTTGGCTTCAACTACGGTCGCCAACTTGTATCCGAAAATCTCAAAGAATTCTATTCATCACATTTTTATGGCGGATTCTGGCTTGTGCATATACTATTTGTTAGTATGACTAACTTATTATTATTATTATTATTATTCCCTTGAAAGTTTTTGACACCAGTGTTAGCTGATGGTCTTCCAATAGAGTATAAGTGACAGCAAGTCTTCTCAAGTCTCCATGGCTCTTCTCAATATTCTGGGGCCCGTGGTGTAATGGTTAACGTCGTAGGAAAAGGACACGGCGACACGAGTTCAAATCCTAGACAAAACTGATTGCATTTCACATAGCACGAATAATACCCTTGGGAAAGGTATGAATCCAATTATTCTCCCTCCAGCTATGGGTAAATAGTAGGTCAGACTGGGTTCTTCAGCCTTGGTGAGGCAACAAGTCTAGGAGAAGGAAAACTCTGAATTCGAACCTGTTAAACTCCGCTTAAAAATTGACCTTGTGTCATATCCTGCCCGAGCGGAGGGGTTGGGTAAATAGGATTCTGGCCTAATGAACATTATGTTACTCCTTACGCGTTTTTCACACCAGCGTTAGCTGATGGTCTTCCGCTGGAGTTTTAAGTCAATATCAAGTCTCCTCTGGTCTCTTTTGTATATTCTGGCCGGTTTAAACATTACGGTAATCTCGATGGTTTCGGCTTGTCCTTCAATTTTCAACTCTCTCAGCCCCCTTACCAAAACTCTGGGGACAGTTCCAAGCACGCCAATTACAATTGATATAACCTTCATATTCCGATAATCTTTAGTTCCCTGGTAAGGTTCTAGTACCAGTCTCTCTTTTTGTTTTCTTTGATTTTTACTCTCTGGCCCACCAGGAGAATAAAGTTCGCTATTAGGCAGGTTCTCAGTTTTTCTTTCCTTTTTTTAAAAATTTTTTGTAATTATCTCTTGGTCTGGTCTTTTGACCGGGATTAGGTGATCTGTTTGTATCTGAAAATATCCGAGAATTTTATGAGTCTACAGATACTAAATTGTGCATATATTATTTAGAAGTAGAGTTAAATTCCACTTTCTTGCACAATTCCCAACACAATTCCTTCCGTAACAAGTCGTGTCTCGTCTTATAATCTTTCTTGCGCTACTTTGCTGTATTCTAATTTGTATTTAGTCTTCGTAAGATCGAGTATTTGGATTTATAAAATTGAAGTGGGAATACATTTATTCTTTTCGTGCGATTCAAATTTAATGCTTGAACGGAAAATCTCTCCATGATGAGACCCTTTTGCTGGCTCACGTTTATACACACACGTACACACACATGTACACATGCGTGCTTGAACACACACATGAACAAATGCACACACACACACACACACACACACACACACACACACACACACACACACACACACACACACACACATATAATGAAGATTTTAGTAATAGACTAAAATATATAGTTACATGTATGTAGTATGTATATGTGCATAGGTGTATGTATTTCTCTGTGTGTGTGTGTGTGTGTGTGTGTGTGTGTGTGTCTTGTTTGTGAGTGTCTGTGTGTAATATGATGTGTTCACGGATGTAAGATCATACCGTTATAGATATAAATCTGTATAATGCGTAAGTGCATTTGTTAAATATACATTCACACACACACACACACACACACACACACACACACACACACACACATATATATATATATATATATATATATATATATAGATGTACGTGTAAGTGAGTTCCCTCATATAGGTTAACTGTGCGTTTAACTGTTTTGGTGATAGTGATTTTTCAACGCAAGCCTCATTTCCTTTGTTTTTGGCCTAGTTGTTGTCTTTCTTTCTTTCCGTTTTTTCTTCCCCCTTTTCTCTTCTTACTCCGGATTAAAATTCCTGGTGCGTCTCGTTGGCACAAGATGGCTGCCAAAATTTGCTTCCTTGTCAACCAGAGGCGAAGGAAACCGCGGAAAAAAAAAATGCAATAAAATAAAACCAAAAACAAAACTGAGAGATTGAAAGGAAAAACGAAAATATTTTTTCGATATTTTGTTAATATTTTCCGTTTAACAAAAGATCACCATAGATATTTTTTCTGTACGTTTAGATTTGCGTGATGGTAGGTATGAATGTATATAAGGTGTAATTTATAGCTTTATCTATTGGAATATCTTATGCATTTAGGTTTGATGCAGAGATACGAATAAATTCAGCAGCGATATTTTAAGTGTATACTTAACATACTGTTGCATTCGTGTTCAAATTATTTTAAACCTGAATAGTAATTTAAAGGTAAAACGTAACTGGAGAAATTTCGTTCCAATTGCCTTGTATTTCGGAATAAATATGTTGAATAGTATATCTTCTAGGTCGGACCGAGAATCTTTTTGTACCTGTTCATATATATATATATATATATATATATACGAGGGGCATACGATAAATTTCCTGACTTTTTTCGTATGGACACTTTTTTTGATTGCACACACATGAAACTCTAGTACCCTCCGAAGTAATCTCCCCCCGCTGCAATGCACTTGTTTTACCGTTCCAACAACTTCTGGAAGACCCTAAGGAAGTCCTCTTGAATGAGCGTGTCAATGACATTCATCACAGCCTCTTTCATCTCCTCAATTGTCTCCTAACGACAGCCTGTGAGCTCAGGGAATAACTAAAAGCCACAGGGAGCAAGGTCTGGACTATATGGAGGCTGGGGAACTGTCTTGATGCCCATCTTGGTCAAATAGTCTGTGACAAGGATGGAATTGTGGACTGGTGTATTGTCCTGGTGGAAATGCCACAAACCCGATTGGAAGAGAGCTGGCCTCTTCCGACGGAATCTCTTTCTGAACTCCCTTAAAACCTCAACATAGTAACCCTAACCCTAACCCTTTGGCCAATCAACTCTGGTGTATTGACTTCCTTACTCCTCCCACACTTCTCATCATCCGTCACAGACTCCCTGGCTTCCTTTAATCTCTTATGCCACTCAAAAACTGATGCCTGATTCATGCAAAATGGTCAAAAAGCAGTCTGAATCATTCCATACGTTTCTGTGGCATTTTTTTCCAAGTTTAAAACATAATTTTATTGCATATCGTTCTTCTAAAATGTCAGATTGCATTTTTGAAATTCACCAGCTGTGACAATCAGGCTTTAGTAGGGTGTATTCCAATTCCTGCTTTAGCTGTCGATTTGAACCTGAAATCATAAAAATTGGTCAGTTATCTCATAAGATGTATAGCAATAACATAGTGAATTTTCAAGAGTCTACGACAGTTTAAAATGCCCATACGGAAAAAGTCTGGAAACTTCTCGTATGCACCTCGTATACATTTTCTGAAGATCTTGTGGCACATACAGTATTTAAATATTGCTTTAAAAAGCGAGTACATTGTATCAAGAACGTTTTAAAATCATAAAGATAAATTAAAATTCTTTAAAGAAAATTACTTTAAGCCAGCAGAGTTAGTACGGTTAATGGTGTTTTCTTCTGATGGTTCAAGAATGTTATTTAAATGAGAAGTGACCGAAAGAAAGGATCCTATTTTAAAGGATTTTTAATTCGTTTTTATGATTTTAAAACTTTCTTAATACCATGCAATCACGTTTTAAAGCAATATATATATATATATATATAATTTTTTATAACTCTTCTTTTGAGTCTTTGGTATGACTCAACCTGGAATTGAACCCCGGTCTCACAGGCCATTGGCGAACTCTCTATTTGAACTAAATCAAACAATAACACATGCATAGCCAAAAGAAAATAAAACACCCACAGAATTCTTTAAGCTAAACGTGAAAGTTCTTAATACTATTGGGTAGAAAATTTTGCTTTAGCATAATTATTTCTTTAGGCATTATTTTGCGTTGTTATAAAAAGAGATTCAGTTTTTTCATGAGGTTGCCCCTTCTTAGCCATGTTCTGATCATCTCGTGTGCAACTCCCTTTGCTTGACGATTATTATTATTATCATTATTATTATTATTTAACTCCTTTAGAGTTTTTCACATCAGTGTTAGCTAATGGTTTTTCACTGGAGTTTGAGTGACAGCAAATCTCCTCAAGTCTCCAGGACTCGTCTCAGGATTCTGGCCGTTCTTAGCAATGCTGTCGTTTGGATAGTCTCTACCCGTCCACCAACTTCCAAGTCCTTCAGGCCTTTTAATAATCCTTTAATTATTGTGCCTAACGCACCAATCACAATTGGCACAATCGTTACTTTCATATTCCACAACTTTTTTCGTTCTCTAGCGAGGTCGAGGTACTTATCGTTCTTTTCACTTTTCTTCAGATTTATTCTGTGGTCCGCCGGGACATTATTATTATTATTATTATTATTATTATTATTATATAACTCTGTATGAGTTTTTCATACTAGCGTTGACTGATGGTCTTCCACTGGAGTACGAGTGACAGCAATTCTTCTAAGGTCTCCTGCCGATCTTAGTCATGTTGTAGTTTCAATGGTCTTGTCTTGTCCTCCTATTTTCAACTCTTCCCCTCCTTTACCAAGCCTTTAAGGACCGTTCCAAGCACACAAATTACAATTGGTGTTACGGTTAACTTCACAGCTTTCTTAGTTCTCTGGAAGTACGAGTAATTGTCTCTCTTTTTGCTTACTTCGATTTTTACTCTGTGGTTCGCCGGGACGACTACGTCTTCTCTTGAGCAAGTTCTTTTTCCTTTTTTTTTGTTGTTATTATCACTAGGTCTGGTCTTCTTGCTGCGATTAGGGGGTCTGTTTGTATCTCAAAGTCCCAGAGAATTGTAAGCTCTTATTCTCAAGGATAGATTATGGTTTGTGTATATTCCATTTGATATAATGGTCAAATTTCAATTTTTGCACAATTCCTAGTGTATCACTAGTGTATTTATTATTCCCATTCACCTATCATGTGATTAATGCTTTCGTCTTTATTACCACGTAATCTATACTTGCTATTCTGTTATGTTTTATCGGTATTCCTTTCAAAATAATTGGTCCTTTTGGCTGGTAGAAGAGATTCAATTACTTTAGTCGTTTCAGGTGAGATTTTGCCAGTTTGTCACTTGAAATAACCGTACATTTGTTTTCCTCCCATTCCTAATTCCCAGTTATTGCTATTCTGTTTTGTTTTTTTTTATTATCAGTGCTGTTATTGGCCGTTGTATGTAGTTTTCGTGCGGTCTTTTTATTGAAGTGTTTGAGTCCTCTTATTGATTGGTTGGTTGTTTGGGTTTTATGGCATATCAACCACTATAGGTAATTAATGTCAAATCTAGTTCACATATATTAGATATGCATGATTTGTAAACGCATATATTGTAGAGAACATACCTTAAACAAACAAACAATAGCTCATTTACTCGCACACGTGTAAATTGTTCAAGTATTTCAATCTAATATTAGGTAGTTTATCTGATATAATTTGTTTGCACAGCCAAATAGTTGTCATTTCTCGCTCTCGAGTTTTATTCGCTGAGATTTAATGGTTTCAAGTATTGCTATTCAACAATAATTTATTTGTGCTAAGTTGATAGGTAAGTTGAATGGCTGAATTTTCCAGAATTGTGAAAAGTGTTATATTTTTAGGTATGATCCTCAATCTCTCAAGAAAGTGAGAACATCATCAAACATATCTCTCATATTATCTATTTTAAAATGCTGCTCTCTTGTGATAGCTAGTGCTCCACATTGCACTAGCACATGTTTAATGGTGTAAGATGTCCGGGTCTCTTATTGATGCAGCCTCGCTAGTTTCAATTCTGGTAAGTTCTCTTCTTTCTTCAATTCTTGACGCATATAATATGTCTATGTTATCTCCCGGATGTAAAGCCTTGTGCATAGTTATAAAGTTTCTTGTCCTCTGGTCCATTTCTCTGATTTCCTCTTTTGTCGATTTTAAGAACGGTTTCGAGGAATCATACAAGGTGGATTGTCCTGGTGTTGATAAGATTTCTATTTGGTTTTATCGTTCCTCTAAGGTACTCTTTTCCATTTTTTAAAAATTTTCGCTTTTTTATGGTTTCCTCTTCCGATATTCCCAATTATTATTACAATTATTTCTATTATAATTGATGATACATTTTATCTAACTGTTATAAAATAGCCGAGGGATTTTGGTTCATGCCTTTGAGTTTAGTTAGGCTGAGAACCTTTCGGCTCAGCACATGGGTTAGTTAGGGTGCGCGCGGGTGGATGGAGGTGTCACTCAGATGTCATAATAGTCCGAAACGAACCGAGGTGACAGGGTGCGGGTGACGTCACGCACCGGAAGCGCGCGAAGGTTTGTGTGAGAATTTGAAGAAAGAAAGAGTCGGGTACTAGACGCCAAACGAGAAGGATCGACTTTTGGAGCTCGCTGGTGCGAGGCGAACTTGCGCCCTATGGGGGGCCGCTCGAGTTGGGGGCCAAATGAATAAGACAGCATAGAAGATTGTGTCTCTCCTCCTTACGTCGAAACCTTTAACTCAAAGTTAATAAAAAGGTTTCGTACGTGAACAAGAAGTTGTTACGTGTTTCCGAATTTCGAGATTTATATGTTCTATTGTAATGAACATTATATGTCCATTTCGTACATGGCTATATTCGTGTATCTGACTACGCAACATAACTGGCTTCGTCTTCCGAGTTTGGTTTTATCAGGAATGTTTGAATAGACTTAGTTAGAAGAAACCTAATCTTTATAGCCCAATAATTATGCTTTTTCTACACAGGTGAAGAGCTAATCTAATTACGAATTTAATTCTTAGCTCACCAACTTTCCCCGTGGGGATGTCCCCGTAACACCTGTCCCAACCAACTGCTCTCCACTACGATCTCTTGCCTTATCTGAAATGCTACCGTAGCAAGTAAAAAGTGCTTTAAATATCCAATTTCATAAAATTCAACTTAGCGTTAAAAAAGAATTTCCATGACCAAATTTCAAATAAATGTAGTTAAATATTGTGGAATGCGGAGAATAAAACAAAGAGATTAATTAATCTACTGAAGAAAATATTCTACTCATTTAAAACGTCATGAGTAAATTTTTTTTTTTTTTTTTTTTTTTTTGGCTGAGGGAAGTTTTCCATTTGTTTTGCTCTGGGTCTTTTTTTTTAATGTTGGATTGAACAACTTTCAGTTTAATATTAAAAATATAACAAAATAATTCTTAGAATTTAGGCAATAGAAAGTCTTGAGAACATACTAATACGTTTCACTGTATTCAACTATCTTGCAAGAAAATAGTAGGTTAAATCGATTGATCGATTGATTGATTGATTTTACCGGCATGTCAACCTGTCCAGTTTTAAATTATGCCAAAAGGTAAGAGAACTACGTTCATTGTACATTTTTGCGTGTGGTTGGTTCTAAAGAGGTTTTTATTCATGGAATCTTTAAACAGACCTATTTGACCCTTAGACGAAACTCTAAAAAGTACTACCACTTCGGGTCAGAGTACACTAAAGAGTATTGGCAATAAAAGAGTATTCCACACTCTTTATATCTCCAGAACTAGAGCCTCATGATCATTAGCAGTTTAATGTCATACGTAGACCAAGCTTTTTTTGGTGTGGAGGTATTAGCCCGCTAAGCTCTGTCAACAGGGCGTTAGAAGCTTAGGGTGATTGTGTTGCGCCATTTTGCCAAGTATTTAAGGCTTATTTATCATTCTGAGATCGAATATCGAACCCTGGCACTAGTGGGATATCAGTTGCTATTTTAGCCAGAGGACAAACCACAATGCTAACAATTTCTTATTTGAATTAAAACAAGCCAAATATTTTCGTAATGTTCAGTTCCATTTAGTCTTTAAATCGTCTGCAAACCAAACCAAACCGAAATGACTATTTATACCATTTCAACAGACACGATCGCGAACAGGCAATATTCCTCAGTACATTAAACAGAAATTGGAGTTTTTCCTTTTATTTCGTTTTCTTTTGTGTTCAATTTCCTTTGTATTTGTTTGCTGAACGAGTTTTCTTTGTTTTCTCTTTCACTGCCAAACAGTAGCAACGATTTATTTCACCGGTGACGTCGGTGAAAACGGGTACGATATGGAATGTAGCAAAGGCACTTGGGAAAAACGACGGTAAATAATTAGGAGAAACATCAGAACAGCAAAAGGGAACTGAGGAAAAATGCAAAGAAAGATGTAGGCTGAGTTATTTGGTCGGTTGTTGGCTATCCGAGAATAAACTTGCTTCTCAAGTCGTGCTTTATTGTTATTCATCTATTCGTCTACGATGTCCGGATGTTTGTTCAATGGTCAAACTGTCCAAAATTCATAGAGAAAAATCATAAAACTTTAGCTAATGGCCAAAAATACAAGATGGAAGAAGAGTAAGTTTATGTTATTGAGAGAAAGAGACAAATAGCAGGTGAAAAGGGGCACAAGAGAGAAAAAGGAGAAAGAAGAGAGAAGGGAGAGACAGACTGACAGACATAGGGAGAAAGACAGGACAGAAAAAAAAAAGAGAAAGAAATTATAGTGACTTATGAAAGACAAAAAGGAGTAGAAGAAAAATAGAGTGAAATTATGGTGCGAGAGAGAGAGAGAGAGAGAGAGAGAGAGAGAGAGAGAGAGAGACGGTAGACTTGAAAAGGTTATTGAGACGATGAAAATTTCCCAGAGTGAAAAAAGAACAAAGACGGCGGAGAATAAAGATAAATACAAGAAAAACAGGAACTTGTAATGTTCCTGTACACAAGTCCTTGAATGTTACCAAATAAGACATCCACCTGATATATATATATATATATATATATATATATATATATATATATATATATATATATATATATATATATATATAGGTATTTTTCGCTTAGTGGACATATCATCACGGTCCATTTTACGTGAGACAGTGTGAGGAGCGGACAAACTTGAAAAGGGATTGAGACGATGAAATTTTCCCAGAGAAGCAAAGGGAATAAACAATAAATTCAAGATCTGGACTTGTAATGTTCTTGTCCACAAGACATTTAAATGTTACCAAATATGACATCCACTTGATATATACATGTATATATATATATATATATATATATATAGAGAGAGAGAGAGAGAGAGAGGGAGAGAAAGAGAGAGAGAGAGACCAGGAAAATATATGTTCCTTTCACAAAGATTTTGCGACTTGGTTTATGTTTATATATATAATTGATATTTATTGATAGTACACACATGAAACTCTAGTCCCCTTAGAAGTAATCTCCTCCGGCTGCAATGCAATTGTTGTACTGTTCCAACAACTTCTGGAAGGCCCCATGGAAGTTCACTTGTGTGAGCGTGTCAATGACTTTCGTCACAGCCTCTTTCATCTCCTCAATTGTCTCATAACGACAGCCTCTGAGCTTAGGGAATGAGCAAGGTCTGGACTATAGAGAGGGTGTGGAACTGTCTTGATGCCCATCTTGGTCAAATAGTCTGTGACAAGGATGGAATTGTGGACTGGTGTATTGTCCTGGTGGAAATACCACTGACCAGATTTGAAGAGTGCTGGCTTCATCCCAAGGAATCTCTTCCTAAACTCCCTTAAAATCTCAACATAGTAACCCTTTAGCCAATCAACTCTGGTGAATTGACTTCTTTACTCCTCCCACACCTCTCATCATCCGTCACAGACTCCCTGGCTTGCTTGAATCTCTTATGCCACCCCAAAAAATTGATGCTCGATTCATGCAAGATGGTCTGGAACATTCCATACGTTTCTGTGTCATTTTTTCCAAGTTTAAAACGGACTTTTATTGCATATCGTTCTTCTAAAGTGTCCTCACGTCCAGATTGCATTTTTGAAATTCACCAGCTGTGACAATCAGGTTTTTGTAGGGTGTATTCCAATTGCTGCTGAAGCTGTTTATTTCAACCTGAAATCATAACAATTGGTCAGTCATCTCATAAGCTGTATAGCAATAACATAGTAAATTTTCAAGAGTCAACGACAATTTTAAATGCCTGTACAAAAAAGTTCGGAAAATTATTGAATTCACCACGTATATATATAAAAATTCCTGGTCTTGATCTCTTTTTAAGTTCTTCCCTCCCCTCATCTCTCTCTCTCTCTCGCTCTTGGAAGGGACCGGGATCAAAAGCCAACCCTCTGAAAGTTGCTCAATTTTAGAATATATATATATTTATGAATTTGATATTTATCACATTCAATAACTTAAAAATCATTAATATTCTATATGTCAACCTTTGGAGCCAGAACAACATTTATTCTTTTTGGAATACCAAGTTGAAATTTAGTAATATAATCCATAGGTATATTAATCGAGTCATCTTGGAGGACTTGCCACGCTTGTTTGTTTGATCTTGGTTGAGTTGTGGCCTGTTTGGGACCACAAAGAAGACACTGAAGAAGAGAAAGTAGGTGGAACAAGTGTATTGAATAAACAGAACATATGTATATATATATATATTATAAGAGTGTTAGTACAGCTTGTAGAAGTGTCCGTCCGAAACTCTCAGATTCGATTGCTGGGAAGAAGTCGATATTTGTCGTTCGTTTCACTGATCGGACAAGAGCGGCACAAGGCCTTTTTTGGGTGGGTTCGGGCACAAAGCCGGAGCTCAGACACGCCCTGCAGCTCCAAAAATGTCTCGGGCCCCGTCGGCATTTCTCCCAAAAAGGAGCGCATCAGGTGCCATGCGATAAACCTAACCCCTCCACGGAGGATTAGAGCCTGGAGGAACGGCCCCTGAGGCTCGAGGATGCCGGGTCTTGGCGCGCCCGACATAAATGCCGGCTTACCAAAATCCATGACAGACTGATTGCCAGGATACAGCCGACCAACGATGGGAGGAAATATCCCAGCCCATCGATGGGAGGAAATGTCCCCGAAAGTAAATAGGGTTTGTATTTATGAAGGAGGAAGAGTTCAGTATCGTGAAGATAGGTCCACCATAACGGGTTGCTTTTCAGTCTTTCTTTGATCCAAATACTCCCACAAAAATTCGATGATATCCAAATCTGGACTCTGTGGAGGCCATTTCATAACTTGAACATCCCCAGATTATTCCTTCCACTTTAAATAACTTTTTACCTTTAGTGCAGTGTTCTTGGGATCGTTATCCTGCGGGAAAATGAAACCATTACCAATTAGACGCTTAACAGAGGGGATTGCATGGTAGATAAGAATTTGTCTATATTTCACAGCATCTATTATTCCCTCAATTCTTATTACCCACACTATTTGCTGTTAAACATCCCCAATCCATAATACAACCTCCACTATGTTTAACTGTAGGCTTCAATAACACATCTTGCATCTGCTATCCTACCCTTCTTCTTACATACAATCTGCTCTTGGAACTGAAAATTTCAAATTTTAATTCATCACTCCATAATGCATTCTTCCATTGTTCAGTGGTCCATTTCTTGTTTTCTTTGGCAAATTCAAGTCGTTTTTCAGTTTCCTTGTCTAAGATAAGGTATCTATCTTGCTACTCGACCGTGAAGGCCGTTTTTCACAAGTGCTTTATTTATGGTTGAAGAGTGAACTTGAATGTCAGATGTTTGAGCAAGATCTGACAAGATTTAGTTCTATTTCTCAATATGTTATCTTTAGATATTTACATTTTTGATAAATTTTGTTGGCCTTCTTTCTATCTTTGATATCCAAGTTTCAATCTTTTTCTTAATTACTTCCTGTACAGTACACCTAGAAACTTTCAATATTTTTGATATCTTAGTCTGGTAAAATAAAATGTTATATCTTTTTTCATCAGATACTCGTGGCATATTGATGATTTATGCTTAAAAATACACAATTTCTAGTTCTGAAATGAAAAATTGAGAGGAATTTATGTAAAAAAAAACCCAAAAAACTATCATTTTTTTCATAAATATTTAATGTTTGATCAATAGTAAACATTCAAAAACCTTATAATAATAAAAGATAACAAAAATATATAATGAAATTAACACTTTTACATATAAACGTCTAAGAGCAAGCCTATATCATATAATAAAAATATGACTGAAATAAAGAATACTTAATCATCATATTTACCAACCTCTCAGCTCGTGCAGGATATGACACAAGGTCAATTTTTAAGCGGAGTTTAACAGGTTTTGAATTCCGAGTTTTTCCTTCTCCTAGACCAGTTGCCCCACCAAGGCTGAAGAACCTAATCTGCACTACTAAATACCCATAGCTGGAAGGAGAGTAATTGAATTCATACCTTTTCTAAGGGTATTAGCGCAATGTGAAATGCACTCTCGTCTAGGATTTGAATTCGTGTTGTCGGGTCCATTTCCTACGACGATAACCATTACACCACTGGCAACTCCAGAATTCTTAAAGAATTCTTAATCATGCTTATTTTTGAACAGTTATTATTAATATATTAACAAAATTATAGTTCGTAAATGTTTATGAATATATTAAATGGGATATATTCATTGATTAACTTCAAAACCAGTACTCATTATTTATAAATGTTAAAAAATACAAATGCCTAAATCTTTTGCACAGTCGTGTATATATATTTGAGATAACTATGCGTGTAAATTTTTAGTTCACGCACACAGGTAATTCTACATTCTGCCTTTAGTACTGCCTGATGATCGTAACGATGTATAGTACTAATTTCTATCACCTATATCGATTACTTTTATTATTTAAACTGAAGCCTTTAAACAGATTAATTATATGTGCGTGCATTTGCAAGAAATGCTATACAAAGATTCGAGAAATGCCAACGAAAAAATTACTTACCCTAATACAAAGTTTTCTTAGGCTTAATTTGAACTCGTAATGTCATTGACTGTTGTTTGCATACTGTCGCAACAGTTGTCGAATCTACATTATGGGGGTGCTCGTCAGAAAAGAATCAATATTAGCTACATCCTACCTTAGGAAAAGAACATATAAAAACAAAGAATTGAAAGTAAATAAGAAACAGTAAGAGAGAGAGAGAGAGAGAGACAGAGAGAGATAACAGGAAGAAGGAGAAAGACAGAGGAAGTGTGTGTGTGCGTGTGTGTGTGTGTATTCATACGTATGTGTGGTGTGTATGCGAGCGTATGTATGTGTGTGTGTATGTGTGTGTGGATAGTAAATGAAAGATGTAAAAAGCGACAAAGAGAGTGAAAGACAAAGTGTAAGAAAGCAGGAAAGAAAGGATAAAAGAAACAAAATTAAAAGGTTTGGTTGGGTTTTATGACATACGAGGATTATCAAATAAGTTTCCAGTCTTTTTTCGTATAGGCTCTTTTATTGATAGCACACATATTAAACTCTAGTCCCCTTCGAAGTAATCTCCTCCAGCTGCAATGCACTTGTTGTACCGTTACAACAACTTCTGGAAGGCCCCATGGAAATCCCCTTGTGTGAGCGTGTCAATGACCTTCGTCACAGCCTCTTTCACCTCCTCAATTGTCTCATAACGACACCCTCTGCGCTTAAGGAATCACCAAAAGTCACAGGGAGCAAGGTCTGGACTATAGGGACGTTGAGGAAGTGTCATGATGCCCATCTTGGTCAAATAGTCTGTGACAAGGATAGAGTTGTGGACTGGTGTATTGTCCAGGTTGAAATACCACTGACCCGATTTGAAGAGTGCTGGTCTCTTCCCTTGAAATCTCTTCCTAAACCCCCTTAAAATCTCAACATAGTAACCCTAACCCTAAACCTTTGGCCAATCAACTCTGGTCGATTGATTTCCTTACTCCTCCCACACTTCTCATCATCCGTCACAGACTCCCTGGCTTCCTTGAATCTCTTATGCCACTCAAAAACTCATGCTCGATTCATGCAAGATCCTCCAAAAGCATTCTGAAGCTTTCCATACTTTTCTATGGCATTTTTCCAAGTTTAAAACAGAATTTTATTGCATATCGTTCTTCTAAAGTGTCCTCACGTTCAGATTGCATTTTTGAAATTCACCAGCTGTGACAATCAGGCTTTAGCAGGGTGTATTCCAATTGCTGCTGTAGCTGTTTATTTGAACAAGAAATCATAAAAATTGATCAGTCATCTCATAAGATGTATAGCAATAACATACTGAATTTTCACGAGTCAACGACAATTTAAATGCCTGTACAAAAAAAAGTTTGGAAACTTATCGAATTCATTACCTATCAACACTCCAGGGTTATTTCTAACCAAATCCAATATATATATATATATATCTATATATATATGTGTGTGTGTGTGTGTGTGTGTGTGTGTGTGTGTGTGATTTGTTAGCAAATAGTTTGTTATCAACATTTTTTGAAACAAACTAGAACTCATTTGTTTGCTCACCGTTAAAGGGTTTCAAGTATTGCTGCCTAACTCTAATAATTCTATTTGATAATAAATATTTATTTGCACACTGTTAAAAGGTTTCGAATGTTGCAATTTAGCATTAGTTTGTCTATGTAGTCTTAATCATTTGTTTGTATACAGTTTAATAGTTTAGAACATTGCTATTTAATACAGATGGTTCAATTTAATATTAATCCTTTTTTTTTCAAGTATTGCTGCCTAACTCTAATAATTCTATTTGATTATAAACATTTATTTGCACACTGTTAAAACGCTTCGAATGTTGCGATTTAACATTTGTTTGTCTATTTATCATTTATCAAATTTAGTTTTAATAATTTCTTTGCATACAGATAAATGGTTTAGAACATTGCTATTTAGTCCAGATGATTCAATTTAGTATTAGTCCTTTTTTTTTTTACACACGGTTAAATTGTTTCAAGTATTATAAATGAGAGAATTATTCTATTTGACCCAAAGATATGACTCTAATAAATACTACCACTCCAGGCCAGAGTGGACCTGGGAGTAATGGTAATGAAGGGATACTCTACATTCACCAAAGCTCAACGACCGGAACCTCACCATCCGACGCAGTTTATTTTTCATTGTTCTCAACGAGTTTCGGCATTTGGTCATTTGGTCATCGTCAGGAGAAAAAGTTTTTAGAAAGTTGTTAAGATAAAAAATTCCAACAGTATATATATATATATATATATATATATATATATATATATATTGATGGCGTGGTATATTCATTGATCTAATAAAAAAATGATGTTTTATCATACAAATGATATGGTACGCTAATAGAACATTTTATATCACGTTTCGTATACCATATCAACTTCTTTAAAAGTTTTTTTATCTTTAAAACTTTCTATATGAACAACGGCGGTCACCTTGCTTTCGAACATAGATATTGCATAAGAATATTTTATAAAAGAATAATTAAACATTCGAACAAGCAAATCTGATCGGATAACATAAAACAGGAGTTTTTCCCAGCCGTAGCCGTGTCAGTACTATGAGTTGGTTGCACCACTTGAAATCTTACGAAAAGATTGGAAAAAAGTAAGTTGGGAACTATGTTTTATCGTACTAAGGAAGAGTTACACTGTGAAATAGAGTTAATTATTTATTAACTGAAGTGGTACAGTCCAACAAATATTATAAGTCTCGCGCTGTACGGGTTACGTCCGAAATTGGTCTTACTACTGACCGAGATCTTTTAGTACCGACGTGCTTAAGAAACACGACGTCTTTTATACCTCCGTGATACTGGAAGTCACATGATACGAGCCACTATACAACACTTTCAAACAAATATCCTTATGAAAGATATAAACCCCCTTATCCTCCCATCTATGGGTTAAATAGTACCACTACTGTTCTTCTAGGAGAATGGCTTAAATGGCATTCTTAAAGGATAGATTTGGCATTAAATAACCTGTGCATGTTGAAATGCCATTTAACTAATACTAGTCAAATGGCTCCAAGTATTGTAATGTAATACTAATAATTCAGTTTTTGCACACAGTGAAACAGTTTCAAGTATTAATACCTAACACGAATAATTTTCTTTAGTATTAGTTATTTGTTTGCACACACTTAAATGGTTTCAAGTATTGCTATCCAACACCATCAATTTTATTTGTACGCACTTAAATGTTTTCAAGTTTTGCTATGTAACACTAACAACTCAAATGAACTTCAGTCATTTGTTTGCACACAGTTAAATCATTAAACAGTTCTATTTGACTCATAGATGGGACCCGAACAGGTACTTCCACTATGGGTCTGAGTCGACCTGGGAGTAATGGCAATGAAGAAGTATTCCACATTCCTCTAAGCTCAAAGAATGGAGCCTCACCATCAGATTGTATAGTGTTATGTATTGATCACTCGTTGGTGGGTGGGGTCTTACCACCATGTATTCTACAGCCCCACCGGACTGGTCTGCAATTTTTGATTAAAGGTAGGAAAAAGTGTACGCTATATATAAAAAAATAGATAAGTGTATATATAAAAAGGAGAAGATGAAGAAACAGAACGGCCTGAATGTAAAGATAAAAAGCAAGAGGGAAAGTGACAGCAGAATCTCAAAAGATTAACGAAGAAGATAAGAATACAGATGTGGTACTGTTGTAAAAGAAGAAAGAGTAAAAGCAGAAGAAAAAAGGAAAAAAGGTAAGGTGGGGCGAGCTTTGAAGAGAAAGAGAGAGGAGGTGGTTAAAAAAAAAAAGAAATTACCCAGAAGAAGTTGGCATTTTGAAAAGAGAAGATGTAACATGAGACATCGAGTGATATCAATAAAGCAGTTGACTTCTTTTGGTGATGGAGGGTGACGAAGTACATCGGGGAAAAGTGAATCCGAAGGACAAAAGGCAATATTTGCAAAAACAACACTTGACATTGGTCACTGGTTTGCCATTTAGCTGCCTGGGTCCGTGAGGTAGAGGTGGGGGTCACTGGATCGAAACGAAGGCAAGGCGAGAATGGGAGACGAAGTAGAAGACGTGACCCAAGACATGAGGGATACCGAGTTAAGAAAGAACATCTGCGTTTTTCGTTTTGTTTGATCGTTAGAATTTCAATGACCGGTGATCGATAGGTAACTATGAGGAGGTCAATAGTTGATCGTAGTGTCCGACTAGGGTGGATATTGGGGTGTGTGATGAGAGACGATGGGTGGTGGCTGAAAAGACGAAGATTCGTCGGGGGTTGATCGGGTAAGTTGTTTAAAGAGAAAGAGTTTCTTTTGTCACGTGAGAAATAAAAGAATGATGGAAGGGATGTGGGGATGAAGTTGGTGGTAATAAAAGAAAACTAATATTCAACTTTTGAATTGCTTACAAGAAGAAGAAGAAGAAGAAGAAGAAGAAGAAGAAGAAGAAGAAAGATAAAAGTAAGATAAAAAAACGAGGAGAAGGATGAAAAAGAGGAGGATGAAGTAAAAGAAAATTGAAAAGAGGAAGAGGAGGAAGAGAATGTTATGCCGAGAGTCACCAAGAAAGAGTAGGGGAGGAAATTTTAAATGCAAAGACGAATAAAATAATTCATGAGATTAAAAGAATAGTGGAAAAAAAAAGAAACCTAAAACAGAAAAGAAAACAAATGGATTAAAGAAGAAGAAGAAGAAGAAGAAGAAGAAGAAGAAGAAGAAGAAGAAGAAGAAGAAGAAATGGAAAAGGCAAAAGAAGAAGAAGAAGAAGAAGAAGAAGAAGAAGAAGGAGAAGAAGAAGAAGAAATGGAAAAGGCAAAAGAAGAAGAAGAAATGGAAAAGGCAAAAGAAGAAGAAGAAGAAGAAGAAGAAGAAGAAGAAGAAGAAGAAGAAGAAGAAGAAGAAGAAGAAGAAGAAGAAATGGAAAAGGCAAAAGAAGAAGAAGAAATGGAAAAGGCAAAAGAAGAAGAAGAAATGGAAAAGGCAAAAGAAGAAGAAGAAGAAGAAGAAGAAGAAGAAGAAGCATTGAAAAAGTGATGAAATAGAAAATAGGAATCTTACAAAAGGCAAAAAATGATTAAACTGACTAAAACAGATACTTAAAAATGAAAAGGGAAAAATTACTATTATTTTCCTCGCTATGACCTTTTACACTCGCGTTAACTGGTCTTCCACTAGAGTTTGAGCGACAGCAAGTCTCCTGAGGTCTCCAAGATTCTTCTCAGTATTCTAGTTAATCTTAACAATACTGTAATTTCGATGGTTTCGATTCTTCCACTGATTTCCAATTCTTCCAGTCCCCTTTTCCGAGCCTTTAGGGAGCTTTACTATCATGTTCCACAGCATTGTTTAGTTCTCTGGCAAGGTTCAGGTACGTGTCTCTCTTTTTACTTTCTTTTATTTTTTATGGTTCGCTAGAACGTTAAAATCCAAAAGACGGTATGTTCTCTTATCTCTTTTTTATTTTGTTTATTATCTCTAAATCTGGTCTTCTGACGGGATTAGGTGATCCACTTGTATCTCAAAATCCCAAAGAATTTATTATTATTATAATTATTAGTAGTAGTATTAGTTGTAGTAGTAGTAGTAGTTTGTTGGTTTGTTGTTGTTTTGATTCTATGGCATATCAACCTTTGTAGGTTACTTAATGCCAAATCCATTTTTAAACAAATAATCAGTCCTATTTCAAATAATTCAGTTTAGCGGGAGTACATAGTTTAATTGTCAAAACATTTCTATTTCAAGCTATTCAGTTTATTCAAACAGTTCTTATTCAAACCATTCAATTTAGTATGGACTTTGTTTACACATAGTTAAATGTCAAAACAGTTCTATATTAAAAAATTCCGCTTAGCTTAAGTATAGTTTCAATGTCAAAAACAGTTTCATTTCAAACAATTCAGTTTAGCATATGTACGCAGTTTAAATGTGAGTACACAGTTTAATTGTCATAAACATTTCTATTTCAAGTTATTCAGTTTAGTCAAACAGATCTAGTCAAACAATTCAGTTTTGTATAAGTATAATTTTTGTCCACACACATTTGAATATCAAAACAGGTCTATTTCAAACAATTCAGTTTAGTGTACAGTTTCAATGTCAAACACAGTTCTATTTCAAGTAAGTCAGCTCTGTATAAGTACGCAGTTTCATTCTATTTGAGCCATAGATGGGACTCTATCAGGTGCTACCACTCCAGGACAGAGTGAACCTGGGAGTGATGGCAATGAGGGGGTACACCGCATTCCCTAAAGCTCCAGCATTACTGGAATCTTACTCTCAGATTGTTTCGTGACATATCCAGGACACTCGTTGGTGGGGGTCTTACCCCCTCGGCAAAGGTGCTGCCGGTGTATTCTACAGCCCCAACCGATTAGGCAATAGTAGTAGTATTAGTAGTAGTAATAATGAAAGAATTGAAATAAGAAAACGAAGAAAATTAGATGAAGTACATGAAGGAAAATATAATTGAAGTCCTTTCAAAAGAAAAGTCATCAAACATGGTTTTGATAATGGAAAAAGAAGGTTTCCAATACTTCTTCGTGCCATAGGCCAAATGAGTAGAGTGTTCGCCAATGGTCCTGGAGACCGGGGTTCAATCCCAGGTCGAGTCATACCAAAGACTCAAAATGTGTTACTTGATACCTAACACTCAGTATTATAAGGCAGCGATTAATCGTAAAGCGGAGCAATCCACGGAAAGGAGTAGCTCCCTTCCCTACACCTCGGTGCAGTAGCTACTGAAAAGGGAGCCTTCGGGTTACCCTCGACTGCAGTCGCTAACTTTACTTTTATAAAGTTTCAAGTAATTATCTCTATTCAGTAGTCAAATGCGCAAATTTAAATGTTTTCAAGTAACAAATCTGCCCAGTCGACTGCATTTCTTTAGAGAGATAAGACCCTCCACCCGACAAAGAGTGACCTGATTATGACACTAAACAATCTGATAGTGAGGCTCTAGTATTGCTACAGCTTTTTGAAAATGCAACGTACCTCTTCATTGCCATAGTTCCCTGGTTTACTCTGGCCCAGAATAGTAGCACCTGATAGGGTCCTATCTATTTGTCAAATAGAACTGATTGACATTTAAACTGAGTGCAAACAAATGACTAATGCAAAATTGAACTTCTTGAAATAGAACTGCTTGTTCAGTTGATTAATGTTTAATTGAATTGTCAGTGATACATAGCCATACTTGGAACAATTTAACTTCGTTGACTTACGCTAAACTGAATTATTTAAAATAGAATTTTTTGATCCTTTAAGTCTGTGTAAACAAATGACTGATATTTAATTTGATTGTAAGGGATACATAGCAATACCTGAACAAATCATATAAATCTAATAATGTATAAACTGGATTTGATATTAAATAACCTACAATGGTTGGTATGCAAGAAAACTAAACCAAACCAGGGAGCAACTAATAATAATCCTTAGTAAACGATTATAACTTCAAGTAATTATTCGCTATAGAAATAATTTAGTTATGTGGTACCAAGTATTCCTATCGAATACGAATAATTTTTAAACAGATCAATTCTAACTATAGATGGATTCCGAAAAGGTACTACCACTCCAGGTCAGAGTGGATCTTGGAGTGACTCCAGAAGTGGAGCCTCACTTCTAACGTATTCTAAACCTCGCTGCCAGGGCGGTCAAATATTTGTGGGATATTGTAAAACTCGTAGTCATTAGAGGTGCCCGTGGAGTAATGGTTATCGTCGTAGGAAATGGATACGGTGACACGAGTTCAAATCCAAGACGAGACTGCTTGCATTTCACATAGCACCAATATCTTTGTGAAAGGTATGAAACCAATTATTCTCCCTCTAGCTATGGGTAAATAGTAGGGCAGACTAGGTTCTTCAACCTTGGTGACGCAACTAGCCTAGGAGGAGGAAAACTCTGAATTCAAACCTGTTAAACTCCACTTAAAAATTGACCTTGTGTCATATCCTGCCCGAGTGGAGGGGCTGGGTAAATATTGTAAGTCATTAGTCGTTTGTCAAAGTTAAACTGGATCTCATTTGGGTTTTTCTTCTTTCAACTGAAAACTTGGAAGGAAAAGAAAATGGTATGTTCCAAAGAAGCAAGATCGCTAGAACAATTACACAATCGACAAGTGGAGAGAAACGAAACAGAATCTGCTCTTTTGGACAAAGTCAGATTCCTGCCATGCATTACTTCTAGGCACGGAGAAGAATTTGGTAAAAGCAGCACGAATCTTGCAATTCATCCCACTTTTTTTGTTAGCTGAACGAATTGGCAGTGACGATGTACTGGTACGACGATACTTAGTCATTTTGTTTGTTTTGTGTTGTATATTTCTCTGTTTTTTGTATGTCTGTGTTTGCCCTCTTTCGAATCGCAAACAGTTACCCACCTTGTAGCGTGACTGATGAAATAATGCAGTGCCCTGGGAAACAATAAAAACAAGTCGGAAGCTGATTTTTTCATAGACGGATTTTGCCATCAGTTCATTTTACAAGACTGCACAATGCAATAGCGACATAGAATAAATCAGTAAGGGTAACCCAGCGTTGTCTGACGCTTCAAGAACTTCAACCTTAACTATTCTATATTTAGTACAAATGTGAATCGAAGTAAAGAATGGCAAACAATATTTGAATGCATGCAAAATGCGTGGTGTTATTTCGTGATAAATATCTAAAAGCAGGAATGGTGGTCTGTGCCTTTCACGAAGGAGATACACGCTCACATGAGGAGATACATGCTTACATACGTGCTTATATATATATATATATATATATATATATATATATATATATATATATATATATATATTTCTTTACCGCCTGGATCCCGACACAAGAAAAATAACAAGACTTGAAAAATTACAATTAAAAATAATAAACAGTGTTCAATTGTATTTAATAAAACTTGCCTTAATAACAACTTACTGCCAAAATATATACTCTTCAATATATATATATATATATATATATATATAGAGAGAGAGAGAGAGAGAGAGAGAGGGAGAAGTGAAAATGATTCCAACGGTATGTATCTATGAAAAAAACACACAAGATTTTCTGATTTATTCATCTATACCGATGAATAATAAGCTATAGTTTACGTTTCAGTTTTAAAACTATCTTCGGGGCGATATATTTATTGCAATTGGCTCTAAAAATTTTATTTTTTACTTTATTTTATTTTTAAACATTAACCTTTTTTGAAAAAAAATATATAAAAAATATAAATTCTCGAATAATAATTACGTCACAGACTTTTTGAAAGAGAACGTTATAATTGATAATAGATTGCAAAGAATTTTCTCATTTTCTCTTTTTAATTTCTTTATTCAAAAATGATTTTTCGGATGAGACAACATCACATAATGACATCTTGAAGATGATTTAAAAAAAAAAAAAGAAACGTTAAATGAAGACACAAATAAATACACAAATTAATACACAAATTAATACACAAATAAATACACAAATAAATACACAAATTAATACACAAATAAATACACCCTCCGAATATCTTGCTTTTTCATATTTCATACCCCCCCCCCCATTTTTGGATATATATATGTATGTAAGTGCTTCTCAAAGTGGTCCATATAGACCCTTTTGAGCGAATAAAATCTTAGTAGAGTGAATCAAAGTTTAGGCATCCATAGTTGGGGGATTTTCTAGTTTCACAAAAATCTCTTAATAGCAAGAAGGCAAAAATCGCTGGAGTATGAATAAGCAAGTTATTTGTATTAAATACTTGATACTTGATACCATATAACTGCGTGAAAACAACAAATTATCATTTACAAAAAAAAAAGAGCGATTCGAAAAGTGAATGCGATGAAATGTTGAAGATATGAATTATTTGGATTAGGGCTAAAATTATACATTTAAAATGAATCACGTTTTGGCATTAAATAATCTATAAGTTGATGTACCATTAAAATAAATATAGCAACCGACTTAGACAGTTTGAACCAAGGCGCACTTCAAATTAATGTATTATCGTATTCATCCATAAATATTATACAATGAGAAAAATAAATAGGTTAATAGAAATTAAAAATATATAATAATGATCAGATAAAAGAAACAGTCTCGATATCGCATAATATACTTCCACTTTAGAATATGCCATGTAAGCAGTGAAAGATCAAAGTTCCTGGTGGAGATAAACGTAAAACTTTGGTTGCGACAATTTGGTGAACGCAGAGAGAAGGTTTCGATTCTTAATACAAGCACCACGAAAGAATTTAGTCGAGGATAAGAGAAGCAGGGTATCTAAACTAGCATATCCCTGATAAACCATACAATGTTATCTCATTACTCTTATCTCCTTCCCTGACCGCAGCAAATGTGAGCATACTGACTACACTACAGAAAATTTAAAAGCTTTTAAAAAATTCTACTAAATCGATATTCTTATTTTCCCCCCTTATCCTCCCAGCTATGGGTCAAATGATACCACTACTGTTCTTCTAGGAGAATGAATTTGGCATTAAATAACCTACAAAGTTTGATGTGCCAATAAACAAAGAAACCAAACCAAATTATTTTCCTGTTTGTAGTAAAAAGAATTATGCCTCAGACACATGTTAAGCTAGGTACGCTGCTTGTACTTCTAGTGACTGCATATATTGCGGGTCAGTGCTTGTATTGCGGGTAACTGTTTGTATTGCGGGTAATTTAGACCAGCTATGTTCTTGACTATCTATCTAAACTTATTTTTAATGATTGCCTTTTACTGTTGCTTCTCTGGGATATTTATTATCAATTCAACAACTACGTTTAATAAAAGTAATGCATTCTAAAGAGTCGGAAGCGTACCTAGCATAACGGTTATCGTCGAAAGAATTGAAATCAGTAAACTGATTGAAAATCCTGCACAAGGATGTTTACACTTCCCTTCATGCTAATTCTCCTGAGAAAGGCACGAATAAACTCTTCTCCTTACAGCGATGACTAAATAAGGAAGACTGTTTTTTTTTTGGGCTTTGGTTAGGCAACCAATCAAGATTTTTAAAAATGCTTTAATTCAAATTGGCCGTACTCTACTTAAAAATGACCTTGCTTCACATCCTGCTTTTGGCCAAAGAGTTGGGTAAATGCATATTTTAAAACAACTCTGTTGATTGATTTTAACGGCATGTCAAACCGTCTAGGGTCATTTTCTGCCTCGAGATTAGGGAATTATGTACATTATACGGGTATATTTACATTTTTGGATACATACTTTGCACCCGGTTATATGGTATCAGGTATTCTTATCTAATACAGGGTGCGGAAGCAAAATTAGGAATATTCAATGGTAATAATAAACGACTCTATTATACCACAAGATTAATTTTAATTTAAAAAAAATAATTAAAAAAAAAAAAAATAAACACGAAACAGTAAATTTACTCAATATGGCCACCATTTCTTTCAATTATGTTATCATCAATGAAACTATTTGCGTGCCTTTAAAATAAATTCTTCAGACTTTTTATTTCATTCATTCTCAATAACAGTTTTAAGTGAACTAATATTGGATGGAAAGATACATTTGTTTTGTTTTCTAAAACGCCTCATATAGCGTAATCAACTAGATCAAAGTCTGGGCTTAAATCTTGTTTAATTGCTGTCCTCACAGTTTTTACGTGGACTTACAATTCATTACCGTGCTTTCTTATTGACGTTGTGGGGTCCTTCTTAATCACCGTAGGGAGAGCAGTTTAAAAGCCTTTGGGTTTTTTGTTCAACCCTTCTGTCTCACTTTTTCTTTAAAAAGCTTTTTTTTTTTCGGTTAAATTTTTTCTTTGCTTTGTATACAATAGACAAAGAAACTTTGGCTTGGTTTCAGCGTTTAGCAAATCATAGATTCTTCGTCATCCTTGCTCACTCATATTGAGCTAAATTTTAATTTAAAAAGTGCTTGAATAATAGAGCTAATGAACATTTAGATTTATCGCGTTTTTTTTTTTCAAATTGTACTCTAATCAAACAAAAAAAAAAAACTTTTTAAAATAATTGATACCGCACCATGTACAAAGAATTTCCACAAAGTTCAGCTTGATCCATATATGGGTCAGTAATAGATACGACTACTCCGTGTCAGAATTGACCAGGGAGTAATGACAAAGAAAAGGTACTACACACTCCCCAGAGCCACAGGGACCCTCAGGTGAAGTTTATTACCCAAGACATCTACTTTTTTGGTGGGGATGAGTCTTACCCTTCTCTAGAGGATACAGTCAGCATATTCTAAACCCCGTCGACAACGCTGTAAACAGTTCTGTGGTCGTTCATATTATCTTAAATCAAGTTACTGGCAAAATATTGCAGAGAAAATGAGCTGCTTGCTCGAATTTACACTTGTGTGGACACTCATTCGTCCCATGCAGAAAGCGACGTTTGTAGATATGTGCAAATACGTAGGAAATCATTAATGCACACAGGCAATCGGGCCAATATACATAAAATGCATTAAAGTTTATATGCACATTTCTAAATGCACGTAGATGCTTCAGCATGCGCTTACTTGCATATTCATGCTGGCCATGAAAACAACGATTGCAGCAGCGGCGGCGTCTGCTGCAACAACGGCAGTGTTGAGTGTCCGACTGAACGCTCACTGCAGTTCGTTTTGCACAGATTGTTCACCAGGAATCAAACACCTATTGTCAGCTTCGCGGTAGACAGAACAATCTCGCAAAGATGAGGATAACTTCATCTCACGTTTCGTCCATACAATGGCTGGTGACCTTTCAAGCAGGCAGATATTGTCACTTAAGCAACAGTTCAGTGAAGATGACAACATGACGTAGCTAACACAAAGCCGGTAGCGTAATTAAATGTCATCAGCATTGAACTGAAGGCAGGAATCAAGTCTACTATCGAAATGCTGCTGCGTGAGATGATGATAGATGAGAGAATGAGGATGGATGGGGTGATGACAAGATCAGTATTTATTGTAGTCTTAACAATGAAATGTAATAGTATTGATTGGAAGATTTGTACAACTTTTTATTCATGCAGCTATAATAAACATTCCAGATGCTTAAGAATCAGCTGATATATGAGCAATAAAAAATACTGTCGGAACTACTAGCACTACGAGTTACTGCGAGGAGCATCACGAAAGAGAGAGATAGAGAGGTGGAGAGAGAGAGAGAGAGAGAAAGAAAGAAAGAGAGAGAGAGAGAGAGAGAGGTGAAAAATTCTCAACCCTAATGAGAAGGGGATAAACTTTCATTAACTTTTTTCTGGATTTTTTCGAATGAGTTTAAAAAAAAACTTGTGAATCGATGTGCCAAGTGAGTTGAACTACAAGATGAATATGCAGAACAGCAAGTACGGTTTATGGCTTGAGGTCATTCTCTTCTTGGTCAAGCCGAGAACTTTTCAACAACTTCTTTCAGATGTCTTTTAAAAAAATAACGTGGATGTGTGCGTTATTTTGTATATATATATATATATATATATATATATATATATATATATATAAAATTTTTATAAATAAAATGGATTCATAAATATGAGTGTGTGTGTGTGTGTGTGTGTGTCTTTAAAATAAAATCATATTTATATATAAGGAAACCAACAATTATAGGTTGGTTGGTTGGTTGGTTGGCTTTATGGCATATCAAACTTTGTAGGTTATTTAACACCAAATCCTGTTCATGCATATGTAAGGTATATATAATTTATAAGCTCTTACAATTAAATGGTCAAACATTTCTATTTCTAACAATTCAATTTAGCACAAATCATTTTTCTTGCTCGCAATTTAAACGTCAAACAGTTCCATTTGACCCATGAATAGGACCCTATCAGGTGCTACCTCTTCGGGACTGAGTGAACCAGGGAGCGATGGCAATGAAGGGATACTCCACATTTCCCAAAGCTCCAACGTTAGAGCCTCATGATCATATTGTTCCGTGTCATATCCAGGAAACTTGTTGGTGGTGGGGTCTTACCGCTCTGCAGAGATGCAATCGGTGTATGCTACAGTCTCAGCCGACTGGTCTAGCAGCAATAACTAGAGGAGTCATATGATATGCCGAAGAACAGAAAGTGTAGGTAATCTGGCGACAGCAATGAAACAGATAATAATAGTTATCATCGAATGTGGCAAATTGGTTTAAAAGCTATAGAAGAGTAAACATGACTGAGTGGGAAAGGTGATCCTATAGGAACTGTGCAGGAATGGATTCGATTATCGAAATGATGTTGGGATCGAGGTGATTGTGGATAGGGTGATGACAGTATTTATAGCAGTCTTAACAATAAAATGTAATTGTAATGATTGGAAGATTTCTTGATTTTATTTATTCAGGCAGCTATTATAACTATACCAGATGGGTTAAAATCAGCTGATGATAAAAAATCCTGTCACTGCTAATAATATTACAATAGTATGCTGAGAACTTCTCGGTCCTACTTAGAAGTGATTATCTTTAATTAATTATCATTAGATTTATCTTTATGGGTTAAAGAAACTTGAGAAACGATTTGTTGAAGAGCAAGATGAATATGGGGAATAGCATGTAAGTATAATGGATATAAATTATTCCTTTCTTGGTTGGGTCAAGAACGTTGCAGTGCCTTTTTTAAAGTAGTTAAAATAACAAAAGTATTTGCTAATAACTAAATGCTACAGCTATTACTGCTACTACTACGACTAAAACCAATGATGATAATAATAATAATAGTAATTAACAAGAATTAACAAGATTTTGCCGTTGATGCTGATCATTGAGCAAAGAGAAAAGAAAACGGAGAGATGGGCAAATACTTGGACCTTGCTAGAGAGCTAACAAAACTGTGATAAATGAAGGTGACGGTGATAAGAGTTGTAGTTCGTGGGCTAGGGACGGTCTATAACAACATAGAAAAATGACTTGAGGTTTTGGATGAGTAGAAGAATAAAGACCATTTTGACCACAGGTCTGTTAAGATCTGCCAGAATCTTCAGAAGAGTCCTGGAAACCTGAGGACACTTGCTGTCACTCAGACTCATGTGAAAGATCACTGGCTAGCGCTGGTGGGAAAAATTTGCAAGAAGTAAAATTATAATAACGGCAAGGAATATAAGGATGACGGTGATAGCACTAATTGTAGTTGGTGCGTTGAAACGTTCCCCAGAATCTTTGAAAGAATATTTTTTCCTGCAGCTATAATAAACATTCCAGACACATAAGAATCAGCAGATATATGAACAGATCAGAAGGAGAATCGAGACCATCCAGATGAATGCATTGTTAAGATCGGCTAGAATACCCAGAAGAGTCCTGGAGATCTGAGGAGACTTGCTCTCATCAAGAATCCATTAAAAAACTCCAGCGTTAGCAAGTGTAATAAAATCGCAATAGGTGAAATAAAGATCAATCACATAATAAACGAATTCAGCAAACTGGTACAAAAGAATACAAGATTAGACTCAACTGGGTGGGAAAGATAATCCACGGGAAATTAGTACTTAGACCTTGCCAGACAAAAAAAAAAAAAAGAAAATTATGGAAGATGATGGTGATATTGATACCAATTTTAATTGGTGCACTTAGAACGGTCCCCAAAGGCTTGGAAAGCAGGCTGGAAGAGTTGGAAATCGGAAGATGATCCGAAATAATATAGACTACGGCATTGTTGAGATCATCCAGTATAATGAGAAGAGTCCTGAAGACCTGAGGCGACTTGCTATCACCCAGACTCTAGTAAAAGATCATCAGCTGTTGCATGTGTGAAAAATGCGCAAAGAGTATAATGAAAAAACTAATAACCATAGCAATATATTAGGGATTGATTGACTCCTAAGATGATAGTGAGAAGAGTTCTGAAGACTTGAGGAGACTTGCTGTCACTCAGACTCCAGTGAAACACTACCAACTCACACTGGTGTGAAAATGATAATAATGGCATTAATAATAATAATGATAATAATAATGATAATAATCAACAAAAAAGAGAACTTGCAAAATTGTTGACTTTGCTGTCCCGGCGAACCACAGAATAAAACTGAAAGAATGTGAAAAGAAGGATAAGTACCTCGACCTTACTAAGGAATTGGAAAAACTATGGAACCTGAAGGTGACAATAATACCAATTGTCATTGGTGATTTTGGAACAGTAACTAAAGGATTATTAAAGGGAATGGAAGATTTGGAAGTTGGCGGACGTGTGGAGACCATCCGAACTATAGCATTATTGAGAACGGCCAGAATACTGAGAAGAGTTCTGGAGACTTGAGGAGACTTGCTGTCACTCAAACTCCATTGAAAGACAATCGGCTAACGTTGTTATGAAAAACTCTGATGAGTGAATAATAATAATAAAAAAAATAATAATAATAAAACGAATGCAGCAAATTAGTACAGAAAGGTGATCCAATGGGAATTTTGCCAAAAATATCAATTTGATTATACGAACAAATGGTATGAGGATCATTAAATAAGTTTCCAGACTTTTTTTCGAATGGGCACTTTTGTTGATAGGACACACATGAAAGTCTAGTCCCCTTGGAAGTAATGTCCTCGAGCTGCAATGCACTTGTTGTACCGTTCCAACAACTTCTGAAAGGCCCCATGGATGTCCTCTTGTGTGAGCGTGTCAATGACCTTCGTCACAGCCTCTTTCATCTCCTCAATTGTCTCATAACGACACCCTCTGAGCTTAGGGAATAACCAAAAGTTATAGGGAGCAAGGTCTGGACTATAGGGACGGTGAGGAACTGTCTTGATGCCTATCTTGGTCAAATAATCTGTGACAAGCATGGAGTTGTGGACTGGTACATTGTCCAGGTGGAAATGCCACTGACCCAATTTGAAGAGTGCTGGCCTCTTCCGATGGAATCTCTTCCTGAACTCCCTTAAAACCTCAACATAGTAACCCTAACCCCAACATTTTGGCCAATCAACTCTGGTGTATTGACTTCCTTACTCCTCGCACACCTCTCATCATCCCTCATAGACTCCCTGCCTTCCTTGAATCTCTTATGCCACTCAAAAACTTATGCTCGATTCATGCAAGATGCTCCAAAATCTGTATGAGGCATTCCATACGTTTCTTTGGCATTTTTTCCAAGTTTAAAACAGAATTTTATTACATATCGTTCTTCTAAAGTATCCTCACGTCCAGATTGTATTTTTGAAATTCACCAGCTGTGACAATCAGGCTTTAGTAGGGTGCATTCCAATTCCTGCTGTAGCTGTTCATTTGAACCTGAAATCATAAAAATTGGTCAGTCATCTCATAAGATGTATAGCAATAACATATTGAATTTTCAAGAGTCAACGACAATTTTAAATGCCAGTACAAAAAAAATCTGGAAACTAATTGAATTCACCACGTACCTTGATCTCGCTATTGAATTGAAAATACTGTGGAACATGAAAGTCATAGTTTAACCAATTATAATTGGTGCTTTTGGTACAGTAACCAAAGGATTAATTAAGTGACTGGAGGACTTGGAAATAAGAGGACGAGTAGAGACGATCCAAACGATTACACTATCGAGAACGTGCAGAATACTGAGAAGAGATCTGGGGACAAGAGGAAAATTGCTGTCACTTGAACTTCAGTAAAAGACAATTAGGTAACGCTGACGTAAAAAAAACTCTCAAGGAGTAAAATAATAATAATAATAATAATAATAATAATAATAAAGAAAAAGAAGAAGGCGGATGAGATGCAACAATTCACGGACTCTCGGAATGTACAAAAAACACAAAGAAAGACTGATTACAGCTGTCAATAACAGCAATACCAACAGAAACAATTTAGGGGCAAACAGAAAAGCAACAATAAAAATTATCTAACAAACAGAAATGTAAAGGAAAACAACTGTGTAAGTACTTCAAGCAAAAAATTAAGAAGATTGCCCACGAGATGAACTGGACATCGCTATGAAGCAGAAACCTCAAGAGGGAAACTGAATATATTTTAGTAGCAGTACAAAATACTGTCATAGGAACTAATTAAGTCAAAGCAAAAATTGACAACACTTATAAGAATAGCAGGTGTAGGGTAAAAAAAACAAAACAAAACAATTAATCGCATAATAAACGAATGCAGCAAAATTTGACCAAAGGAACACAAGAGTAAGCATGATTGGGAGGGAAAAGTGAGCACTATGAATAGTGCAAGAGACTAGGTTATCTTGGCTATATCCTCAAAAAAATTTTTTTTTCAACACAGCCAGAAGATCATAAATGGCCGCGTTTCTTAAATTTCGTTTTCTTGTGTTTCCGGCTGGTAACAAAAACCATTTACCATTGTCTGGCAACGTTAACGTACACTTTTCGACTGAAAATGGCCGGAGTGAATTGCCACATCCATAAATATCTGAAGGTTTTTGAGTTTTTTCAATGGATAATCGACTCTCAAGAATAATGTCTTCTCCGTTCTCAGTTCATATGACAATATTTATCAAAACAGTATCTTCCAGGAATCCCGATTCACTATGCATCATTTCTCATTTCCCGATTATCTAAGTTCATTTTACATTATTTATCATACCAAGAGTGGAATTGATAAAACATCACGTGTATGGAAGGCTCTCAAGTCTCCATTAGAATCTTCCGAATGGAATTTGATTGATTGATTGATTTTCACAGCATGTCAACCTATCTTGGGTCATTTTATGCCTCGTATTGCGTCCATTGTATGTTTATATTTGATTTTTCTTGTAGTTCAAGTTGTTTTTGCATACGGTTATATTAAATGAAGTATTCCTATTACAAATAATTTGCAGACAGATCTATTTGGCCAATAGATGGTACCCTAAAAGGTATTACCACTCAAGGTCAGAGATGACTCTGGAGTAATGGCAATGAAGGAGTACCCTACACTCTCCAGAGCTTCAGGAATGGAGCCTCACGATCAGAGAAAGTTTAGTGACATATTGAGGACATCTCTTTTTAAAAGAGTGTTACCCCTCAACGTCAGATACTGTCAGCGTATTTTAATCTCTGTTAACTTTGAATGGGAGTTATTGTTGAGAATTGTGCAAAGCTGACGATTAGAAAAGAAAAAACAACTAGAACTATTCAAACAGGAGAGCATCGGAGCACACGGAGAAAAAGAAAGCTCCAAATACCGTGGTAAATTTGAAGTTGATACTATCAAGCAGAGATGAAAAAAACTAAGAAAAATATACTTCAGAAGATCAAAGAAATTACAAAGTATCTTGCTCGTACGAGAAATATGTCCAGTAATTCTTAAACTAAAGAGGAGAGGATTTCAGTCACATGAAACAGAAAACGAGATGTTTGATGACAATGTACAGATCATTACATTCGTTGACGTAGGTTGATTTTATTAAAAGAAATGAAGGAGGAGGTTACTCGCCAGCATTGAGGGTTGCGTTGATGTGGCAATTTACGGACTGTAAGAATATACAAGGGCAAAGTGTAATGTATTAAAACAGACAAAAACTGCTCACGAGATGACCGGAATATGGCTACGAAGAGGACACCCGAAGAGAGTAACTAAACCTTCGTTAACGGCAGCCCAAAAGGTAGAAAAGATAAGACTGTAGGAAAAGTTGAGAAAGAGAGAGATGAAGCAGTCAACCGCCTAATATGGCATCAAACTTGCACAAAAGTGTAAGAGCAGTCAGGTGACTTCGAGATACAAACGAATACCTCAGTCTATGAAAAAAAACACAGTCCTAGATTTAATTGACAAGAAGAAAATGAATTATCATCTAGGTGTTTTTCCAGTTTCAGCAGATCATAGACTGAAAAACGAAAGTGAAAAGATAGATAAGATCTTGCTGGGGAGCTTGCAGGAACTGTGGAATATGGAGTGGATTGTAATATAGTTGGAGCTCTTGGAACAGTCTCCAATAACCCGAAAAAGAGACTTTGGGAACTGGAGATCAGTGGAAGAATCGAGTCCATCTTAACCACTTCGTTGTCGAGATCAACTAGAATACTTAGAAAAGCCCTGCGTGACTTGCTATCATACAGGTTTCAGTGAAAAACTCACAGTTAGAGCTGGCGCGAAAAATCAAAAGGACTTTACTACTACTACTACTACTACTACTACTACTACTACTACTACTACTACAAATAGTAATGCAACAAAATAGCAAATGTAGGTTATGTGATGATAGAGACGAAACGTTCAATCACATGATAAGCGAATGCAGCAAATTAGCACAGAAGGAGTATAAGACTAGACACGACTGGGTGGTCAAGGTGATCCACTGGGAGATGTGTAAGAAATATAAATTTGACCATACGAACAAATGGTATATGCACAACCCAGCAGCTGTCCGGGAGAATGACGCACATAAACTCCAATGGGACTTTGACATACAAAAGGATCACCTAATCTCGACTAGAAGACAAGACTTTATAGTAATCAACAAAAAAGAGAACTTGCAAAATTGTCAACTTTACTGTTCCAACTGACCACTGAATAAAACTGAAAGAAAGAGAAAAAAGGATAATACCTCGATCTTGGTAGGGAATTCAAAAAACTATGGAACATGAAGGAGATGATAATACCAATCGTAATTGGTGCACTCGGTACAGTAACTAAAGGATTATTAAAGGGACTGGAAGATTTGGAAGTTGGAGAACGAGTGAAGACCATCCAAACTACAGCATTATTAAGAACGGCCAGAATACTGAGAAGAGTCCTGGAGACTTGAGAAGACTTGCTGTCACTCAAACACCAGTGAAAGACCATCAGCTAAAACTGATGTGAAAAGCTCTAATGTGTAAATAATAATAATAATGATGATGATGTTAATAATAATAATGATGAACCCAGCACCTTTCATAGAAAATAACACACATAAACTCCTATGGGACTTTGACATACATACGGATCACCTAATCTCGGTCCGAAGACCAGACTTAATAATAAACAAAAAGAAGAGAACTTGCAAAATTGTCGACTTTACTGTCCCGGCTGACCACAGAATAAAACTGAAAGAATGTGAAAAGAAGAATAAGTACATCGACCTTGCTAGGGAATTGAAAAACTATGAAACATGAAGGTGACAATTATACCAATTGTAATTGGTGCTTTTGGAACAGTAACTAAAGGATTACTAAAAGGACTGGAGGACTCGGAAGTTAGCGGACAAGTGGAGACCATCAAAACTACTACATTATTGAGAACGGCCAGAATAGTGAAAAGAATCCTGAAGACTCGAAGAGACTTGCTGTCATTCAGTCTCCAGTGAAAAACCATCAGCTAACGCTGATGTGAAAAACTCTAATGAGTGAATAATAATAATAATAATAATAATAATAATAATAATAATAAGAAGAAGAAGAAGAAGAAGAAGAAGAAGAAGTCAACCTAGTCTGGTTTGAGGTTATTTAAATTATTGTTATTCTTAATCAACTGCATATTAGCATGTGCATTGAAAATTTTATTCATATCAACTTTTTAAAAGGTTGAGATGTATATTTTAAGTTTTATTTAGGGAATTACAACTTAGAAACGGATGGTTTTCTCCTTGCTGAAAATTACTATTTCTACAGTTGAGATTTGCATGTAACAGTGAATCAAGTTGTCTTAAAAATACCATATATATATATATATATATATATATATATATATATATATATATATATATAAGGTGAGGGAGAATCTGAGGTTCAAGAATGATTTGTATAGACAAAAAATTGGTTGGGGTGGGCACTATTAAGAAATAGAACACCATTTATCAGAAAAGAGTTTCAGAAGAGAGAAGTGTTAATGTAAACACAAGTCTAGAGGTTGGCATCGATTTGATCTTGAAAACAAACGTACAAGACCCGAGATTAGATTCATGTTTATCTGAATATAAACCCTGAAATAAACGTATTATTTGATACAGACCCCAACATATTCACAAAGACCAAGTCTTTGTTTTTATCTTCTGCCTTATGGGAAGACATCTGTATACGTGAGACTGTGTTGTAAATAGTATAGTACACTCTAAAAATACACACCCTAAGAATATGGTCGGCTGTCATGACTGTGAGCGTGATTTCGTCACGAATTTCTTTCATTAAAGCCAGGAGTGTAACCCTTAGTGAAGGAAGCTGAACATTAGTTTATTTGCATAAGAAAATGCAAGTAATCTTTTATTCTTTTGATTTCCTTACGTTTGACATGGATTATTCCCAAAGATTTTTCGTGTTTTTTGAAGCTAATATTCTCAAATTACTGTTATTTTAACGAATTTGACCATGTTCAACTTTCCTTATGATTGGTGACTGAATATATTTTGTAAAGGATTCCTAAGATTATACAGCATTAACTAGAAAATTCAGCATCTCAGTTCGTATATTCGGAAGAATAAAATATTCTAACCATAAAAGTATTTTCCCATAGCTGACTATTTTAAGAACGAAGTCGGTTAACATCGTGCCATATAACCTAATATAATCCATTACATCTTATTTGAAAAGATTCCTAACGTTGTGCAATATTTTCTGCTATAATCAGCCTTCCAGTTCATATTTCAGGAAGAAAAACTTCTTCAAATGTTTTAACAAGAAACTATTTCATCTCTAACTTAGGCAAAAAGAACAAACCTGCTACAGATTTACATTCGTTCAAAGTCGTATAGAACCAACAATGACTAACGAGGATGCAGTTCAATTTTTTATACAAAATATAAAAATCATTATAACGCTAAAAAAGTTTACTAAAATGTTATTGACAAAATATCTCTTTTTGAACACTCACTCACACACACACACACACATACACACACACACACACACACACACACACACACACACATATATATATATATATATATATATATATAATTCCCAACCTGAGGATGACGGAAAATACTTTCTACCTGGAATTTCGTAATTTCACATCTAAGATGATTTCATTCATATTCGTCGAAACGCTTCGATGGACCAACAGTTATAAATTTTCTCATCCATTTATATGCATTTTTCTTTCCGTGTTCTTCTTTTTACAATATATATATAAGGAGTTCATATGCCGTTAAGCCCCAAAACCGAACAGATATATATGAGGTGTGAGATCATCATGAGGATGGACCGACAACCACGAAGAGGTGAAATTAAATTGACCATTTAGCAGGGGTAATCAGAAGGCTTGGATCGCATACCAGTCAAACTATTAAATAAGGATGATGAAAACATACCACGGGCCATAGATAACTTTTTCACTGAGTGCTGATCTGGAGTCTGTCTCCTCCAAGACTGGGTTGATGACTCTTTAGTGTCTCGGTCATTGTATAATAGAAAAGACGAAAAGTTTATCAGTTACCATTTTAGTCGTATCATCTTAGTAGAAGTTGTTGGGAAAATATTTGCCGGACTTCTGTTAAACAGGCTGATGGAAGATGTTTGCTTCAATTGCTAGAGAGCAGAGTGGTTTTAGGTCCAGTAAAGGCACAATAGACAAGATCTTTCTCGCTAAAAAGATTCAGGAAGATGCATTGAAAAGTGGGCGGCTCTTTATTAAATTTTCATTGATCTAAAGAAAGCTGTCCATCATCATCATCATCATCGTGTCGCGCTGGTAGCTCGGATATCCCTGACCCTCTCTCGCCACTCCTCCCTATCGTTCATCGCCCTAGCAGGTCCTCAGGACAACATCCCGTACCCTCACGTATGTTCGTGCTGGTCGTCCTGCTTTTGCATGGCCATGTGTGGGGGTCCATAAGAGTACATCCCTTATGAGTTCGTCCCTGCTTCTCCAGCTGTGTCCTGCATGTCTGGTTCGTCTAACTTGAATCGTTTTCGTGATAGGAGGCAGGTGGCCGTACAGTTGGTGTCTTGTGGGGTGTTGCCGCCAGGACTTGTTCAAGATTCTTGTGTAATTGCCGTCTAGCTTCTTCTCCAGCCGTTTTGTTAGCGTCCATGTAATGCACCCGTATAGCAGTATCGATGTGACCGCTGCCTGGAAGAAACTGCGTTTCATTTTATCGGTTAGGTCTGATTTCCATATAATCGATAGCCTATTGATAGCTGTCCATGCTTTCGTTAACCTCGTCTCGATGTCCTTTTCGGTTGATTCGACGCTGCTTCCTAGGTAAGTGAATTTGTCTACTAGTTTAAGAGGGGTTCCTTCTAGAGTGGAGATGTCCCCCGTTTGATTATAGCACATATATTCTGTTTTGTGTGCATTAACATAGAGGCCTATGCCTGTGGCTGCTCGTTCCAAACTATGCAGTAGTGTTTCGGCTTGGTCGGGTGTATTTGCCAGTATCGCTATGTCATCGGTGTAGTCGGCGTCGGTAATTGTTTTTGCGGGGTACCTTCTGCTTCTTTTCTTCGTCAGCTCGAAGCCATTCTCTCTGATTTTGTCAATCGATGTTCAAAGTACGTAGTCTAGACAAATGATAAAGAGGTACGGAGCCAGCGTGTCCCCTTGTAGTACTCCTGCTACAATGTCGAAGTATTCTGTGTCTCCATCTGGTGATCGTACTTTTACTTTGGTGTTTCTATAGAAAATCGTTATTGCTGCTACGGTTTCTTTAGGTATGCCGTACGTTAGTAGGATTTGTTCCATCTTTCGTCTGTGAATGGAATCGAAGGCCTTGGTAAAGTCGACAAATAGTAATGTCGCTTGTAGGTTTTTTGCCCGGATAACTGTCTAGCGAACTTTCATTTGATAATAGTGTGATGCAGAGTGATATTTTGGCCCAGACACTTTTCTCAATCATCTTTGTTATTCAACTGTTTTATCTCTTTCATAATTATGACAAGGGAATCTTTTTGGAGTTTAGGACTTCTGGTCGAGTTTTTAATCTGGGAATACTTCAGGCAAAATCTGAAACATTTCAAGTTTTCGTCAGGGAACTCCTTTTTGCTAACGATGCCAATTTTGTAACTAACTTGGAAGCCGATATGTTGCATATCTCATAGATCTCTTTTCAAAATCCTGTTCAAAATTTGGTCACAGGAATTAGCTTTATAAAGATTAAAGTTATGTTTTTCCCTCAGGACAAGCATATATTGAACCAAATATTCTAGTGAATGGAACAAGTCTAGAAGTGGTCAATATGTTTGTGAATCTCGGTAGTGCGCCGGAAAGAGACGGTTTTTGTGGGTCTGAAATATTCCTGCGCACATGGAAAGCATCTGAAGCCACTGGAAAGCTTGAGAAGAGAACATGGGTAGACCACGGCATAACCAGAAAGGCGAACGTCTCCATTTATCGAGTTTATGAATTGACCGTTTACTTCATTTATCAGAAACATAGATTGGTCACTGCATGCATCTTATCTTTTTGGAACGTTTTCGTCAAAAATGATTGTGGCGAATAGTCAAACTGAAGTGGCAAAGCAAGATACCGGACACTAAAATTTTGATAATGGCTGAATACACGAGTATAGAGTACTTGTTAAGGACAAATCAGTTGCGCTGGACAAGACATATTGTGTGTCCAAAGTGTTCCCAAATTGCTTTGCCCACTAGGCAAGAAATGTAGAATACACCGACTGCTTCTCCCCTAACGAGTGTCCCGGATGTAATACTAAAAAATCTGATGGTGAGGCTCCAGTAACGCAGGAACTTTGGAGAATGTGGAGTACCCCTCCATTGCCTTCGTTCCCATGTTCACTCTGTTCTGGAGTGGTAGTATCTGATAGGACCCTATCTATGGGTCAAATAGAATTAAACTATGTAATTACGCTAAACTGAGTAGATTGAAACTAACTGTTTTGACATTTAACTGTGTTTAAACAAGAAACTCTATTTAAATCAATGACTTCTTGTCGATCCAAAATTCGTTTATTTGGGTGTACAAAAAGTCCATTTCTTTTTTATACTCAACTAAGATTTCTCGGGATCTCTTCCTTGTTCTTAAATGCTTTACATATGGTATTTTTTGATGACTTAAGTATTGATTTTTGATTGCTGACAAAAATATCCTCTTCTACATCATGTTATAAAGCAGCATGATCAACAATATTCTGTAAGTGTTTTGTAAAAACACTAACTTGTATCCAGTGGTGAGGTTCCACTTCTTGAGCTATGAAGTGGGTGAAATCACCCCTTCCTCGCCATTACTCTCAGGTCCACTATAATCCATTAGGGTTTCATCTATTGGTCAAAATAGATCTGTTTGAGGTCAGCAAGTGTTCACCTGTTTAAAATGATTGTAAACGTAGATATTTGTAACATGAGACCCTTTTCACAGAGAAGATTATCTCAACAAAACTTTTCTGTTATCCGCCTTTCCCACTATGTTTGGTCTTACTGCGTATACGTTTAATGAATAAATTTTGATAATAAATTTGCTTGAAAATTGAAATTAAGAAGTAGTTTTCGATTAAAGTTCCATAAACGAAATCTGATGTCTAGTAATGTCTATGACTCGTATTCTCAGATTTTAAGAGAAAACAAGAAAGAAATAATAAATTCAGTCAGTCATTTATAAACTAAATCCAGTTTTTTTTTGTAATGACTACAGCTGCCATTTTAAGATTTTGAGGAGAAAACTCGACCGAGAAACAGTTCTGTTGGTGTAGCTTATGATACAGTGATTGTACTGTGATTGTTAAACTGACTTAGGTATAAAATGATCCAGCAAAGGTTGACATGCCATAAAACCAACCAGTCAACTAGCCATATTAATATCTTAAATGCTTTTTATGTTGCAAAGTCACACATTAAGGATTTTTGTTCTTTTGTGTACTTAAGTTTTCTTGAAGAAACCTAGACACCGTTTGAGAATTGGATCACTTTTCTTTCAGCATTTATTACCCTGACATCGTACGATTTCATGATGACATTCATAGCTTCGTGTGTTTGATGGATTATCTATTTACAAGAATGATCGCGTCTCAGCGCAGAACTAAAAAGAGGAACAGCTAATCGGAATACCCATCAACTCAGATGCACAAAGAAAGAAAGAAAAAGGAAAACGAAAAACGAAAACGGTTGAGGTCGAGACCCCAGAATTGTTCTTATCTATAAATAATCGATTCTAAGTACTTCGCTTTAGGGTAATGATTAACGAGCTCTTCTATCAGACCATTAATTCTCTATAGTAAGTTCGAGCCTTGTTGGGTTCATCACTCTAATAGAGAAATATGAGCAGAACATATGATTAGATAGCACAGTGCGTATGAGAGTCGCAGAAACAGACTAAGGCGTAGAGAGATGGAAAGAAGTGTGAGTGGAATAGATAGGGATGTTGATCGGTAGTGGGATCGATCGATACACACATACATACACATGAAGAAACTGAGATAGATAGATAGATAGATAGATAGATAGATGTAAAGAGAATGACATACATACATACATGTAGATAGATAGATAGATAGGCTAAACTAAGTAAATAATTAAAAAAAAACTGGATTCGCCTTTAAGATGAGACGGTTGCACATTTCCCATTGGTTTCTGTGTATTCATTCTAGCCAAATTAATAAACAATGATTTTGGATAATGTCTTTAAAAGTAAGGAGACCTTTTTCACTTAGAAGATTATCTCAACAAAACTTTTTTTATTATCCGACTTTCGCACTATGTTAGGTCATACGTGCGTGGGAATTTACGCTAAGTTTATTGAATATATTTTTAAATAATAAATTTGTTTAAAAATTCAAAGTAAGAAGTGGTTTTCGATGAAAGTTCCGTAAACGTAATCTGATGTCTGATAATGTCAATGACTAGCATTCTTAGATTTTAAGAGAAAACACTAAAGAAATAATGGTTTCAGTCCGTGATCTGTAAACTAAATCCAGTCTTTTTTTTTTTTTTTTTTTTTTTGGAATGACTCAGTTGTTATGTTAAGATTTTGAGGAGAGAACTTCGAACGAAAAACAGTTCTGTTGGTTCAGCTTAGGATACATTCACTGCATCTCCTGCAGAGTGTTAAGAATTATGGGTAATCAACTCATTTTGATTATTAAAAAAAATGTTGATTTTTGTAAAAAAAAAAAAAAAAAAAAAAAATAGGCTCAAGAAGTTGTTATTTTTCCATCAGTATTTTTGCATTTATTAACCAATCAACCCATTCGAACTCGTTTTAAAATTTCTTTGAGATTCGCAGACATCAATATTTGACTAGCGGCGAAAAATTTGAAGGATCCAAATAATTTAAGAAATTTTTTCTTTCTTAGATTGTTTAAAATACATGTTTAAACCAATCAGAATCATAGATAAATCGACAACTTTTTTTAAATCAAATTTCGAACCGAACTCGGTCAAAAAAAAAAAAAAAAACCCGTTAAAATAGATACATTTTCATGGTATTACAGATTTATTCTGAAGCCTGTTCAAAAATTTTCGGTTCGCTTCTTTTGTGTAAAAATCTAACATTCTTTTCCCTTCGAGAATGCATTTAATTTCAATGTCACTAAATTATTCTAACTTGAACGAAAACGTTTATAGACATTGAAACGTAAATCACTCATTTAGCTCTCTGTTGTGGTACGTCTTTAATGATTTATGTTGCAATAACGCCTATCAGTCTTTGAACAACCAAAAACTCATTTCCTTAACCCTTTCTAGACTGAATTTATATCAGTAAATTGAAATTTGACCAATAACTTTTTAAAATGTTTTTGAGTGGGTTGATTTAATGCCAAAGCCATCCTTATAGAAGAACAGGGGTGGTACTTATTTACCAACCAGAGAGAATTCGCCGATGGTCCAGGAGACCTGGGTTCAATCCCAGGTCGCGTCATACCAAAAACTTTAAAAATGGTACTTGATACCTCTTTGCTTAACACTCAGTAATATAAGGTACGTGTCAAGGGTAAAGTGGGGCAATCCAGGAAAAGGAGTAGCGCCCTCCCCTACACATCGATGTAGTAGCTATTTAAAAGGGAGCCTTCTGGTCGACCTCGACTATGGTGGCAAACTTTACTTTACTTTACTTATTTACCCGTAGTTCGTTTTACGACGTGTGTTTGTTCGAAAATGAATGTAATAGCGTAAATAGCGATCGAACTCGCTTTCTACGATTTTGCAGTTCAGCACGTTAGCAACTACACCACAGAGACTCCCTCTTGACCAGTTTTAAAATAACTCAAGTTTAAATTTATTTAATGAACAGGCTACGTAAAGCTAATCCTAGGTATCAGGTATAGGTAGAATTATACAGCAGGTAAAGGCGTTTTGTACTTATGAATTTTGATAGCTTCTAGACATAAATTGCCCAGTCGGCTAGGGCTGTAGAATACACCAAATTCTCCTCTGCAGAGGGGTAAGACCCCCCCAATGAGTGTCCTGGATATGACAATAAACAATCTGATGGTAAGGTTCCAGTGATGCGGGGGCTTTAGAGAATGCGTAGCACCCCTTCACTGCCATTGCCCCCAGGTCCACTTTGGCCCTGCATGGTTACAGCCGATAGGGCCCAATCTATGGGTTAAATAGAACTAACGGCATACTTATGCTAAACTGAATTGTTTGACTAAACTGAATTGCTTGAAATAGAAATATTTTTGAAAATTAAACCGTACTTACATTTAAACTGCGTGCTTATGCTAAACTGAATAGTTTGAAATGGAACTCTTTTTGAAATTGAAAATATACTTAGACTAAACTGATTGGTTTAATATAGAATTGTTTTGACATTTGACTGTGTGCAAACAAAACCTGTACTTATAATAACTGAATTAGCTGAATTAGAACTGCTTGACTAAACTGAATAGCTTGAATTAGAAATGTTTTTCACAATTAAACTGTACTTACATTTAAACTGCGTACTTATACTAAACTGAATTGTTTGCAATCGAACTATTTTCATAAAAATGGATTTGGCGTTAAATAACCTACAAGGGTTGATATGCCATAAACCCCAAACAAACAAACAAAAACATAAATTAACAATTACAGTATATATTACAATCAGGAGTACATGTCTTTTGCCATTCTGCTAAAGCTACCGAAATCCTAGTTGACATTTGATATAAACTTACCTATTCCATCAACTTCAAACTCATAAGCAGAACCATGAATGACCTGCAAAGCCTTCTAAACACTCATAAGTCGACAATTGTCATAGTAACGAAATTTGATCATCTGTCTATGAAAATTGAAAAAATAAAATACTAATTTCTAAGCAAACCACCACTAAGTCTTATTTTGCATGTTGTTCATGAATCTTCAGTAGCGTATACTACTGCATGGTCAATTGGGAGTATTACATTCAATTGTGAACGAAAGCGCCTATTTAGCTGGTCTATTCAGTCCGTTTAGATAGGGCTAAAAATTATTGCGCTTCAGGAATGATTCCTTCTCATTTGCTATTCATAATATATATATATATATATATATATATATATATATATATATATATATATATATATATATATATAAATCTGAAATTCAATTTTTAGAATTATATGTTTAAAGTATATTCATTGCCGATAGCAGTAAAACAAACTTAGCAACGAACGTCTTATAAGAAAAATAATCTCATTAAACAACCAGTGACTCACCGCAAAAGAAAACCTAAACACATTTTATATTTTTATTCAATTAGCAAACTTCGATCAGGCTATGGCAAAATTTATTTCCCTGACAATTCCGTTCAATATCATCAGATTTAAAAGCTGAAGCTCATTATAATCGTAAAGTAAAAGTTTTTTGATAGAGAATGTACCAAAAATAAAAGTATGTCAATGTAATTTATACTTGATATAAATAGATACATTTAATTTATCACTATTGCAATGTCCAAGTAACAAAATTTACTAAATTCCTATATCAGCTGTTAATGAGGAAGTTTTACTTGAATATTTGAAGAAAAATTATTAATAATAAAAGTAAGATTATAAATTTCTGTCACAATTAAATAATCTAATAATTTCTGTCATGATCAAGAAGAATGAATGAGAAAAAAGAAAAGGGCATATAAATGGCAGGTATTAGTAAGATTTCTTAATTTTTGGTAATATTTATTTATCTATTTATTAATTATTCCTTCGGTATTTTTGTTTGAAAAACCATTTTTCATAAAATTAATTGATGACTAAATAAATAAATAGCTTATGATATTATAGGAGTGTAAAGAAATATTTTCGTTTTTCAATCGACTGAGAATGATTGCTTGATTTTAACACGGCAAATCGTCCAGGGTTATTTTATGCCGAGATGACAGGGAATAGCGTTCATTGTACGTTCCCATTCGTATTTTTTGTATTGCTGTTCCTTAAGATTTTTTTTCTTTGGTACACGATCCTATCGAATGCAAATAATTTCTGAACAGATGCATTTGACCAAGAGTTCCGAATTAGAGTAGATGTGGGAATAATGGCATTGAAAGAGTACACCACTTTTCCCAAACCTCTAGAACCGGAGTCTCACCATAAAATGCAGGTGATCTCTTTTTAGGGAGGTCTTACTCCTCAGCAGAGCATTCAGACAGCGGATTCTAAATCACACCGACAGGGAGAACAACTGTGTATTGTTTGTTTTATTTTTCTTGGTTTCTTTATTTAAATGGCCTATCAACATATTTAGGTTATCTAAAGCCCTCCTGGTAGAAGAATAAAGTAAGTAAAGTTGGCGACCGTAGTCGAGGGCGGCCCGAAGGCTTCCTTTTCAATAGCTACAACACCAAGGTGTATGGGGAGGGCGCAACTCCTATCCCTGGATTGCTCCACTTGATACATACCTTATAATGCTGAGTGTTATGCAAGGCGACATTAAGTACCATTTTTCGAGTCTTTGGTATGACTCGACCAGAGATTGAACCCTGGTCTCCCGGGCCATTAGTGAACACTCTACCCACTAGGCCAATGGGCACGGTAGAAGAATAGTAGTTATTTAACTCATAGCTGAGATGATAGGAGAGTTGATATCTTTCCAAGGGCATTAGTCCTAAAGGGAACATAATAGTGCGACTGGAGTTCGAACCCGCTTACTACAAAGTCACAATCCAGCACATTAACCACGGGGACGCTCCTGCGAACAAAATGTGTAGCTAAATGTTCGATAAATATTATCCTAAGGCGAAGCACTCATTTCTTACGAAAGATACAAAGCCGAACAAATTAAGCTGTCTCTCTCTATTTACTGAAACGTTGCTTCTTTTTTTCGTTTCTTTTTTTTTCTTTTTTGCACAAAGACGCAAGCTGCTTACAGTATCTGGTGACCCTAACCTGTCACCAATCTAAACACTAATCAGATCCAACGCTACTTGAATACAGTTATCAAGTAAGAACTGGTGCTGACCGTAAGCCTCTACTATTTCCAAGAAGCATTTGTTTATCTGTTTAATCTGCCGGCATATATCCTAATCCGTTTAAAATACTGAACATAAAATGAGTTAACGTGTTCTGTGAACGTCAGATGTATTGTTAACTTTCTTTTCTCTCTCTCTCTCTCTCTCTCTCTCTCTCTCTCTCCGTCTTCTTATATTTAAGATTCGGCAAAATTTTCTGGGTGTGAACAACAGAAGGCGAGTATTGTTACAAAAACTACCCGAGCGCCGACGCCAGTAAAGTGTGTATCAGTGATTGAAGTAGATGGGTGGTGAAGGCGAAGAACAAGATTTGAAAAGAGACGGAAAACAATGCGAAGAGCGATGGGAATTTTAAAAAAAGCAATAGAAAATAAAGACAAATAACGGACAAAAAAGGCGCGATGGACAAGAAGAAGAAGAAGAAGAAGAAGAAGAAGAAGAAGAAGAAGAAGAAGAAGAAGAAGAAGAAGAAGAAGAAGAAGAAGAAGAAGAAGAAATATAGAGTATATGATAGATTTGAAAATCAAGAAGAAGAAGAAGAAGAAGAAGAAGAAGAAGAAGAAGAAGAAGAAGAAATATAGAGTTTATGATAGATTTGAAAATCAAGAAGAAGAAGAAGAAGAAATATAGAGTATATGATAGATTTGAAAAACAAGAAGAAAAATGGAGATAGAAAATAAAAAGACAGCAAAAGAGGGTATTGATACTTGACAGTTTACGTATCATATGCTCACACGTTGTTCCGTTGATAAGTGCTTAGTGCTTCATCATATAAACACATCTCCCGCCACAGAAGTTCCTCTGCCGATATAAACAATGCACTGACAAAGCCTAAACAAAAGATAACGATGCAAGATTGTAGCAGTGGCGAAGAAGAGAAAAAAAAAGTTATTCTATTTCTATGAGAAAGATTGGAAAGAATTTTCTTTCCATTATTGAAAAACTCATATACAGAAGCATACATGCACAGTGTACACTGAACCTATACTATAATATAAATTATATATATGCACAGAATATGTACCATAATATATATTATACATGTTATATATATGCACAGAATATATATCATTATAATTCAAAAAATTCACGCCGAAAAAACGGAATTTTAATCTGGAGTACGTGCAGATATGTCCGAATACAGGCGATGTAAACAAGTTAGTATGCATCCACCCACCCGCACATACTCACACATGTGTGTGTGTGTGTGTGTGTGTGAGAGAGAGAGAGAGAGAGAGAGAGAGAGAGAGAGAGCTAGAAAGACTGTATATTTCTCCGTGTGTGTATATGCAAGTATCTCTCTACAAACAGACATATATGGGTATACAAATTTACATATACATATATGCATATGTAATGTCTTCACACACATTTGAAACCGAGAAACTCCATATGAAGTTGAAAACTCTGCTTTTTCATATATATATATATATATATATATATATATGTGTGTGTGTGTGCGTGTGTGAGTGTAATTGGTCTCCGTGATGATACTGCGACTTTTATTTTGGAAATAGTGAATAGTTCTGATTAACTGTATTTGTCTGGTGCCCTACATAAACCAAAGTTTGGCTTTAGGCCTTCTTTAGTGTGAGAACCAGGCACAGTTCCGTAGCCCACACACGTCCGGCGGTTTCAAAAATGCATGGGGACCCGTCGGCATTCCCTTAAAAAGGGTTGTCTTAGGTGCCAGGTGTTAAACTGCGCCTTGCTGGAGTAGACAAAGGCCTCGAGAGGTCAGATCCCTGAGGTTTAAGGAGTGTCGGTCTTAGCCATGTGACACGAGTACCGGGCTGGTTAAACCGTGTGTAGCCCGACTAACTTGTAGGGTTAGTTCTAATTAGCATTCCATAGTTATCTCCGTCATATCGAGTATTTGGTTGATTGGTTGGTTTGTTGATTGCTTTTTTTTTTTTGCTAAATGGCACATCAATCTTTATAGGTAATTTATTACTAAAGACATTCTTTCAGAAGAACAGTTGTGGTACTATTTAGCCTATACCTGGGTGATAAGTCGGTATTAATCAGAAAATTAACGTAATAGCTTGACTGGAGTTCGAACTCACTTACTTCGAGGCTGCAGTCTAGTCTATTGGCTACTACACTGCGAGGACTTCTCCTTCGAGTAATTAGATTATAAAGATCGGGAATTACTTTATTATCTTTGCGCATACGTGTGTAGAAGGAAAAGACCAAAGTGAATTTGTCGCTATCAACGATGTCTTGCTGACCATTACTACACGAATAGTTTGTCAATTTATATCTCACATTTTGTGATCTTGTGTCAGACATAAATAAACTTGATACAAACCAATGTCTCTCTTTTTTACATATATGCACACACAGACACGTGCAGAAACACATGCACACATATATCAGTATGTTTATAAATGTGTGTGTATGTATTTGCATGTAGTGGTGTAATGTATAAAAACTCAACATAAACATGGTTAAATTGCTCATTGTCTGGTATTTTTAATTAAACCTTTTTCCTGTATTTTATTCGATAACGAGAATCTTGATCTCAAATCAAAACACAGTTTTATATTCGAAAATGATATCTGACTGATTTTTCTTTTATATGTGCTATCCAATTTCCATGCACGAGCAGGATGCGACATAATGTCAGATTTTAGGCATTGTTTAACAGGTTTCAATAACAGATTATTCCTACATCTAATGTGGTTACCATATCAAGGTTAAAGAACAGTCTATCCTACTATTTACCCATAGTTGGACGGAGAATAATTGATTTCAAAGAGTATCAGTGCTCTAAGAAATGAAGCCTCGTTCAGGATGTGAACTCACGTCATCGTATTCATTACCAATGATGATCACAACGAGTATGTTCAAAAATATTTTATCTGGTAATGGATGTCATGGAAGGTACAGAAATCAGTCTATATAAAAAAAATTTTATGAGAATATTTTTATCTTTATAGTTTGGTATCTAACGGGCCATTGGCATAAAGGTTAGAGTGTTCGCCAATGGTTCGGGGCATACTAAAGACTCAAAAAGTGGTACTTGATGCCGCCTTGCTTGACAGTCTGCACTATAAGGTAAGGATCAAGGATAAAGTGGAGCAATCCAGGGAATGGAGTAGCGCCCCACTAAACCTCGGTGTAGTAGCTATTGGAAAGGGAAGCCTTCGGGTCGCCCTCGAATACAGTCGCCAACTTTACTTAGTTTGGTATCTGTTTTTATCGAGAATTCAAATGATTGGTCTCTTAACAGAATCTCCATCTTCAAGGGTTTTAATATATATATATATATATATATATATACGAGGATCATTAAATAAGTTTCCAGACTTTTTTCGTATCGACACTTTTATTGATAGTACACACATGAAACTCTAGTCCCCTTCGAAGTAATCTCCAATGATCTTCGTCACAGCCTCTTTCATCTTCTCAATTGTCTCATAACGGCAGCCTCTGAGCTCAGGGAATAACCAAAAGTCATAGGGAGCAAGGTCTGGACTATAGGGAGGGTGTGGAACTGTCTTGATGCCCATCTTGATCAAATAGTCTGTGACAAGGATGGAGTTGTGGACTGGTCCATTGTCCTGGTGGTAATGCCACTGACCCGATTTGAAGAGTGCTGGCCTCTTCCGACCGAATCTCTTCCTGAACTCCCTTAAAACCTCAACATAGTAACCCTAACCCTAACCCTTTGGCCGATCAACTCTGGTGTATTGACTTCCTTACTCCTCCAATTCCTCTCATAATCCCTCATAGACTCCATGCCTTCCTTGAATCTCTTATGCCACTCAAAAACTGATGCCCGATGCAAGGTGGTCGAAAAGCAGTCTGAGGCATTCCATACGTTTCTGTGGCATTTTTCCAAGATTAAAACACTATTTTATTGGATATCGCTCTTCTAAAGGGTCCTCACGTCCAAGATTAAAACACAATTTTATTGGATATCGCTCTTCTAAAGGATCCTCACGTCCATATTGCATTTTTTGAAATTTTTGAAATCAGGCTTTAGTAGTATGTATTCCAATTGCTGCTGTAGCTGTTGATTTAAACCTGAAATCAGAAAAATTGGTCAGTTATCTCATAAGATTTATAGCAATAACATAGTGAATTTTCAAGAGTCAACGACAATTTTAAATGCCTGTACAAAAAAGTATGGAAACTTATTTAACGCACCACGTATATATATATATATATATATATAGTAATAGAGCTTTATAATTTTCTGTAAGTGAGCACTCAATATCAGTGATAGAGTATAAGCTGTTCAAAGCTAGAATAGCGTAGATTTACAGTCAAGTGTCCTTGGTCGGATAATCGCTTAGGCGAGATACTGGCTGTCATCGAGCGCCGTAGATATTGTGACTACGTTTTTCAAACTCGGATCTATTTTTATATGCATAAAGAAATAGATTATTCTTATACGCATAGCTATGAGAGTTTTTGCACCATACAAGTTATAAGCTAATATACTTTAGAGCAATTGTAGTGCATTTGATCCTCACTAATAGTTGTATTCATGCAAAGTTAACCAAAACATCATATATATATATATATATATATCTTTAAGAAAAAAACCAAAGACCGGTTAATTCAGGATTATAAAGTTATTTCCATCCTGTATTTTCAGTTTCTGGTGTGAACCAAAAACATGAAGAAAAAATTTATCCTGTATAAATTTTTTCTTCATGTTTTTGGTTCACACCAGAAACTGAAAATACAGGATGGAAATAAATTCATGATCCTGAATTAACCGGTCTTTGGTTTTTTTATTAAAGAAATATTGCTCTGTAATAAATTACATTGAGCTCTCTACCAGGAAAATTTAAATGTTCAGCTCTTGAATGATTTTCTTGTCCTGGGGGAATTAATCCAAACTCTGGTTTAACCTGACCGAATATTACCTATATATATATATATATATATATATATATATATTATAAAAAAATCCAAATTATGAACTCTTAAGGTCGGTAACTTTAAGTTCTTCATGAACCACACTCTCATCTGACAGAAAATGGTTCTAGTTCAAATGACCTGTTTTCCTTATTATATAAGGTTTATTTTATCCCAAATTTAACCTATATATAAACATATATATATGTGTGTGTGTGTGTATATATGAATATATATATATATATACATATATATATATAAAGAAAAAGAGAAAGATAGACAGGGTGAGTGAGTGAGTGAGAGAGAGAGTGAGAGAAAGAGAGAGAAAGAGAAAGAGAGTGTGTGTGAGACACCGATAAATAAAAAGGGATATTTATTGATTTCCACTAGGCTACGCGACTAATTTGTCAGAATATCGGTTGTAATTAAAACCATAAAATATGCTCACTTGTGGCAGATCTTATCATAATATCTAAATTTGGAGAGTTTCCGAGATGTAGCGGCCAATGTTCTTGACTGCGACATCGTAGTAAACTAGTTCAAACTCCAGTCACGCTACCACGTTCACTCATCCAACATGGTTATTACAATGCAAATTACTACTCTGCTATTTTTCTGCATAATCACTATCGATAATGATGTATTTGGTCAGCGCATATTGATGTCACGTTCTTCAAAGAGGCTAATGCCTCTTCGAAGAACGTGACATCAAGCCACAAGATGACATTTTACGTCATCCCAACTTCTGGACTATTTTACCGACCATCATCTTCAGCAGTTTGTTCTGTTTATAATCTTGAAACAAAACTTCAATGCATACATTGCATATTGTTAGGATATTACCAACCCCAAAAAATGGTATCCTGGATAATACACTAAACAGTAGCTAGTGATAAGGCTGCTGTTCTGGAGATCTGTGGAGTGTGTAATACAGATTCATTGCAATTACTCCCAGGTCCACTCTGACCTGGAATGGTCGCACCTGTCAGGGTCCCATCTATCGGTCAAATAGATCTGAACAGAAATTATTTATATTTGATGGAAGAACTTGATATCGCATAAGCGTGTGCGAAAAACTGTTTAGAAACTTTATAAAAAATATAAATATAAACGTACAATATACTCCCCTGAAATCTAGTTATAGAATAACCCCAGACGGGTTGAAATGCCGTTAAAATCAATTACTCAAAACAATCAAACGATCAATCAATGTGTGCACTAATCATTAACCCACGTCAATTCGTACACGAAGGCATGGTTGAATAAAAGCAAAACAAAATGAATAGAATGAAATAAAGGTACTCTTGATGGGCAGCTGTTAAGAATGGTGAATTCGGTGAGAATCGAAACCTGTTCACCACACTCACCAAGTATAACCTTATGATAAGGTTGGTTGGGTTTTATGGCATATCAACCTTTGTAGGTTATTTAATGCCGAATCCATTTTCATACAAATAATCAGTTCTATTTCAAACAATTTAGTTTAGCATGGGTACACACTTTAATTGTCAAGAACATTTCCATTTCAACCTATTCAGTTTATTCAAACCGTTCTAATTCAGCTAATTCAGTTTATAGATTTTGTTTACACACTGTTAAATGTCAGAACAGTTCTATATCAAACAATTCACTTTAGTATCAGTACGCCGTTTACTCATCAAAACAGTCCTATTTCAAATAATTCAGTTTAACATAAGTACGCGTTCTTGTTCTATTTTACCCATAGATAGGACTCTAAAAGGTGCGACTACTCCGGGCAATGAAGGGGTACTCTGCATTCCACAAAGCTCCAGCATTATTGGAACCTCACCGTCAGATTGTTTAGTATTATATCCAGGACACTCCTGTTGGAAGGGGGTGTCTTACTACTTGGCAGAGGTGCTGTCGGTGTATTCAACAACCCCAGTCGACTGGGCAACTTATGTTAAGGAGTACTCAATGAGTGGAAACTTTTAAGTTGTACTTTGCTCGGAAAATAATGTCAGATTTTTGTATGAACTATTTAAAATCTCTTCTGATATTTTATTTTAATTATAGTTGCATAAAAATTTCCCATCCTCAATAATTAAAGTCTCCTCTTTGTTAATCTCTTCTTTCTGAATATGATTCGGAAGATTATATGTTCCTAATGATGGACATGAAGTTTTTTTGCATTAATTCAAGCTTGGTCATAATTTTGCTAGGTGACAATGTTGGGCCCCATACTGACATGACATGACATGAGACTACTTGGCCTTATGTTGCCGTAATGACACTAAAAACTCTCTGATTTGGGATATGAGTGATTTCTGCATCCAGCATATTCTCCTGATTTATCATCCCAAACAACCATTTTTTTTCAGGCATCTGGACACTTTTTTGAACCCCAAAAACCATTCCATTCAAAGGAAAAAGTAGAAACTGTATTAGAAGTTTTCTTGGCGTCAGAACCTTCAGAGTTTTATCGTACAGGCATAAACCCATCAATCGATGGTAGAAATGCATCGATGTTCAGAGATCATGTTTTGAATGATTAAAACAGAGTTTAAAATCATTAATTCAATTTTGTTTTTGTTTTTTGTTTGGGTTTTATGGTATATCGACCATTGTTGGTTATTTAATGCCGAATCCATTTTTATACAAATAGACAATTATATTTCAAAAAATTCGGTTTAACATAAGTACACAGTTTAAATGTCAAAATATTTCTTTTTCAAGCCATTCAGTTTAGTCAAACGGTTCTAATTCAAACAATTTTGTTTAGTATAAGTTTAGTTTTTGGTTACACACAGTTAAATGTCAAAATAGTTCTATTTCAAACAATTCAGTTTAACATACAAAAACACTTCCATTTCAAACAATTCCGTTTAGCATACAAAAACAGTTCCCTTTCAAACAATTCAATTTAATAAAAGTACGCAGTTTATATGTCAGAACAGTTCTATTTCAAGCAATTCAGTTTAGCATATGTACGCAGTTAAAATGTCAAAACTGTTCCATTTCAAGCAATTCAGTGTAGTAAACGTACACAGTTTATTTCTGTTTGATCCGTAGATAGGATCCTATCAAGTACTACCACTCCGAGCCAGAGTGGACCTTGGAGCGATGAAGGAGTACTCTGCATTCCCCAAATTTCCAGCATTACTGGAAACTCACCATCAGATTGTTTAGCGTCATATACAGGACACTCGTTGAGGTGGGGGGGATCTTACCCCTCTGCAGAGAAGCAGTCGGTGTATTCTACAACCCTAGCCGACTGGCCAATCATTAATTTAAGAATAAAAGTTTATTCTAAAATCCGACATTTTTCTCCGAACAACCAAATTGATATAAAAACAATTACATTTAAATAAATAAATGTGTGCGCACGCGCGTGGGTGTGTTTGTGTCAGTATGCGTGAGTTGGGGAAGAGAAAGAAGGAGTGTTTTGTCCAGTCGTTCCCTGGTGTTATGAAGTGGATGTTATTTCAATAATAGGGAGTGAAAAAATGTGATGGGGTGGAGTTAGTCTGAGAAAGCCTTGGAAAAAAAAAGAAAGATGACGGAGAGGCCTACATACGTACCCAGTGTTTGTCACTATCTCACTGTGTGGGCGCCATGCGAGCAAACTAGGCAGCGGCCCGACCCGATTATTCTCACAGTGCCCTAATGAGAACCCGACACCCGAGAGGGTCGACAGTTATGCCGAGACAATTTAAAATGCTTAATACAATATTTGCGTACACGACCAGCCAGTGAAACACAAGTTTTCCAAACGCAATTCGAACCCTGTTATTTTAGTCTAATGTTTCGCACTCTACCGACATTTTTTTCAAGTAAAACATGCAGGATATATTAAAATACGAATTGACACAATACAATACGCACGTACATAAGAAACGATAATTTCTTATCTATGTATTTTGACTAAAATTCATAGGTATGTTTGTGGCGAGAAGCAACGTTTTTTGGGGTGGTCTTTTCTTTTTTAAGATGTGTATGAAATAGGTTTGTACAGCGTATGTAAATGTATCTAAATTCGATGTTTTAAGGATTAGTTGTATCTCAGGAATGCTATTCATATACATGTCATTATGCGAAGGAGCACTGAAAAGGTCTTGGCCCGACCAAAAAGAGAAAGGCTTTTTTTTTTATTTAAAGATTATTTGGGGTGGAGCTAAAGAAACTTGAGAAACGAAGTGACAAGTGTGCTGAGCCACAGGATGAATATGGAAGAGAATGTACGGTTCATTGCTCTACGACATTTCCTTTTTGGTGGATCCAGGAACTTTTCAGAACCGCCACCTGAGTATATATATATATATATATACGAGTGTGCATGTGCGTGTTTGTGAAACTGTCTGAAAATATCGAACAATTTTGTATAGTTGAACTTTTCTTAGAGTAGAGGAATTATACTGTGAATTGAATTAACATGACCGGAAAATCCGTCGAACACATACGCGTGGCATACGGAAAGACTGAACAGTTATTTCGACCTTGTTTGGTCTTATCAGCAGTGTATACCGTGATCTCCACCACTGGATATCGAACTGGTGACTACAGATTGCAGGGCCGAAACTCTACAACTGTCCCAACAGTTCATATCACGCACAACTGACGTCAAATTAACTAGTCATGGTAATTGCTCGGCAAAATGTTATTTTTAAAACTATCAGACGTAATTAGGTTTGATTTCTTTGTTTAATGTCATATCAACCTTTGTAGGTTAGTTAATGCCAAAGCCATTCTCCTTGAAGAACAGTAGTGGTACTATTTAACCCATAGCTGGGAGGATAAGGGGGTTCATATCTTTCCCAAGGGTATTTGCCCGAACGTAATTAGTGTTCGAAATTTATTTTAAAGATGAATGTATTTGCTAAAATATTATGTGTACGTTTTTAAAGATGTTTCTACATACATATACACACATACACGTATATATATATATATATATATATATATATATATATATATATATATATATATATATATATATATATAAGTGTCATTCAATAAATAAGGAGAATGTTTTTAAAAAAATGTATTTTTTTCGGAATTATTTTCCTTTAATATCAACTGTTATTCTTTGAAATTGGTTTTTAACGAAGATTATTTTTATCCCACAACAATATTTCTTTTCAGGTTATTCAAAATACTAGCAAATCTAAAAGAGTGATTTAGGCTTGAAGACAAGTTTGTCATAAAATTTGTGGTGGCTGAGAAGTGCAAACAATGTGAAATTTATAGAAAGATGTGTGATGTGCACGAAAAAGCAAATTTTGGCAAAAAAAAGCGTTTACAAATGAGTTAAAAAGAAGTTTGCCACCATTAGCTTAAGTCAAAAAGACGGTCCATGGAGTGGAAAACCACTGACTCTCAGTTAAAAGCAAAGTTCTGGGCACAGTGATCAATAAAGAATAGCATGCTGATAGTCTTCTGGAACATGAAAGGTTTCACAACCGTTGATTATCTTGAAAAAAGTGCTTCTGTATTGAGTGCTTCCTATTGCCAACACCTGAGACAATATTCACTCTTTTATTGAATGACACGGGTATATATATATATATATATATATATATATAGTATTCTTGGTCCAGTTAAACCGGAGTTGGGAGTAATTCCATCAGGACAAGAAGTTTCAATCCTGTTACGCATTTTTGAAATTTCCAAAAACACGAAAAAAGTAACAGGACTTCTTCAGATCTTTTTGATAAAAAACTAGAATTAATGAAGAGGTAACTCTTCACCCCTCCCACTATCCCCTCCCACTCCTATGTGTCTATTCTAGTTTTTTTATCAAAAAGATCTGAAGAAGTCCTGTTACTTTTTTCGTGTTTTTGGAAATTTCAAAAATGCGTAACAGGATTGAAATAAATTTATAATCCTATGTGACCGGTTTCGTTGTTTTTCTTAAAGTATATATATATATATATATATACACGCACACATACAGACATATATATCAATACAATATTGATATATTGAGTCTATACATTTATATAGATCTTATATTTGTGTGCGTGTTTTAGTATTCGACATCGTGTACAAATAGCGATCAAAATGTACAAATCTTATAACAACTATTATTATTCTCCTCATATTTTCGGACACCTCTCAAAAATTGATATTAGAAAAGGAGTTCTGCAAAAGTGCTTTTAAATTGACCGTTATGTACCACTAAAGTTACATTTTCACATTTTTAAATAACGGTGTGGCTGTATCTATCCTTTGAGAGGTAGAGTAGAATTAGAAAAATTGAATTTGAAATTGTACAAAAAAAAATCCGTTGTATCATTTATTTTGAGTTGGGTTGGGTTGGGTTTTATGGCATATCAACCTTTGTAGGTTATCTAATGCCAAATCCATTTTCATGTAAATAATCTGTTCTATTTAAAACAATTCAGTTTAGCATAAGTACACAGTTTAATTGTCAAAAACATTTCCATTTCAAACTATTCAAGCAGTTATATGCAACAATTCAGTTAAGTGTAATACAGTTTTAATGTCAAAAACAGTTCCATTTCAAATAATTCAGTTAAGCATAAGCACGCAGTTTAAATGTAAGTACAGTTTAATTGTCAAAATCATTTCTATTTAAGCTATTCAGTTTACTCAATTCATTTTAGCATAAGTATGCTGTTAGTTCTATTTAACCCATAGATAGGGCCCTATCAGGTGCTACCACTCCGGGCCAGAGTGGACCTGGGAGCGATGGCAATGAAGGGGTACTCCACATTCCCCAAAGTTCCAGCACTGCTGGAACCTCACCATCAGATTGTTTATTGTCATATCCAGGACACTCGTTAGGGGGGGGTATTACCCCTCTGCAGAGAAGCAGTCGGTGTATTCTACAGCCCCAGCCGACTGGGCAATCATTTAGTTTGAGTGACAAGGTATAAACTCGAGATCAATGAGAGACAATCGCTTAAAGTGGATAGTATCGATCAATTAGTCAAAGAAATTAGACAAATGGCTAAAGATTTTATCAGCTACTTCCAAAGAGTTGACTAATGAACTAGTGAATATGTGAAAATGGTATGAATATAATTTTCCATCCATGGAACAAATCCTCGAATATAGTCAGAGTATATGTAAGGAAACGAAATCGTTGTTGCTAAGAGATAATAAAAAGAGTATGTACACGAAAGTGGCTTACTGTTCGTTCTTACCAGTTAGGAGTTTAAAGGATTTAACAGACTTCTTAGATCGCTTTATAGTGGTGACCCTGGAAAAAATGGAGACTCATGCGCAGTTGATCCAAAAAATGTTTGATCCCATCGGTATTCTTTTGGTGCACCTCAGTCGCCGAACAATAAATTCAGCATTGCAAAGCAGATTTAGCCTTGTGGGAAGATTACTTGAGATCAGGCGATCAACTAACAATCGCCCACCTGGCACGAATGCCAGATGGTCCTGCCTAAGAGATGTCTCCGCATTTCAACGTCATAGCAAAGCATCGTTGTGGTCGACGGGTATGGAAGAAGAAGCAAAGAAAGGAGACTTGCCATTGAGCACAATATGAGAGTCAAAATGATCGTTGCCATTAGCCAAAGAAGATAGCAAGTTATCTGACAATATTTTGAATAGCCCGTGGGGAACTACCGGTTCGTACAAATAAATAAAGTGTAATCTAAAGTTTTCATTCATAATAAAATCTGTGTGTGTTTTTTTTAATCTTTAAAGCAAAAATTAAACTCTTATGGCTAAAAAGGGAAAAAAACCTAAAAATCGATCCTTATTAATGAAAAACTTCTTTGTCTAAGTATAACACTAAACTGCCTCTGATCATGAGGCTCTAGTCTTAGAGTTTTGGAAATGTGAGGTACCTCTTCATTACCATTATTCTCTGGTACACTCTGACTCGGAGTGGTAATACTTATTAAGGTCCCATCAGTGGGTCAAGTAGAAGTGTTCAATCGTTTATTAAGGATTAGTTTGTTGAAACCATACAATTGTAATACTTGAAACCATTTAACTGTGTGCACACAAATCATTAATTCATAATAGAATAATTAGCATTAGACAGCACCACTTGAAACCAATTAGCTGTGTCCAAACAAATCATTAATAGAAAACAGAATTATCAGGATTAGATGACAATGCTTATAACCCCTTACACGTGTGGAAATAAATGATTAATATTAAAAAGAATTATTAGTGTTAGATAGCAATACTTGAAACTATTTAAATCAGTGGAAACAAATGATTATTTAAATAAAACTATTAAAGTTAAATAGCAATACATGAAACTATTTTACTGTGTGGAAACAAATAAGTCATAACTCGTTTAAAAATAATATTACCTACAAATCATTACTTTACAAATCATATATATATATATTACAAATCATATATATATATATATATATATATATATATATATATAAAGGATATATATATATATATATATAAACAGTATATATATATATATATATATAGTCATCCATAGACAGATCTGTTTCGTTCTATCAGAACTCATCAGTGTAGCTAGACAGTAGCTTTCCGTAGGTGGGGTCGAAACCCGGTTGACTCAAACGCCGAGCCAAAGCCTCTAACCATTCAACCAAGAGGATCCATTAGCTGCGAAGTAAACGGTTATGAATCACAATTACTATTGTTTACATAGTAAACAATAATAATTGTGATTGTTTACAACGGCTACTGAGACCTCAATTCGTATACGAAGAGGCTTGCAATATATATATATATATATATATATATAGCCTGTTTATATATAAATATATATATATATATAAACAGGATTTGGCATTAAATAAACATATATACAGTAAAACATCAGCCAACTAATCTTAATGAAAGTTTTTAATGTTATGAAATATAAAAACACAACTCACATTTCTTCCATATACTAACTCTTTATTTATTTATTTATTCTTTGTTAGTTTATTCATTTATTTGCATTTATTTTTAGTAAATAAGAAAACTTAAATTCATGTCAGCATGAAACGGAAAATTAGATCACAATAGCAAAAAAAAACTTTTAAGCTCTTCTTCGATAGAAATCTAAAATATATCAACAGGTAATTCTTTATCATATTTACCAACCCCTCGGCTCGGTCAGGATATGACACAAGGTCAGTTTTTAAGCGGAGTTTGATGGGTTTGAATTCAGAGTTTTCATTCTCCTAGACTAGTTGCCTCACCAAGGCTGAAGAACCTAGTCTACCCTACAATTTACCCATAGCTGGAGGGAGGATAATTGGATTCATATCTTTCCCAAGGGTATTAGTGCTATGTGAAATGCAATGAATCTCGTCTAGGATTTGAACTCGTGTCGCCGTGTTCACTTCCTGCGACGATAACCATTACACCACGGGCGCGGGTAATTCTTTATGGTTGAAGGACACGATTACTGAATATTGAAGCCGATTCTTATTCTTCACCTCATTTCAAACGTATAAAAGATTAAATGCTTTTCAACAATTTTTCGTACCCAATCTCTTTTGTTTAATAGAAGAAAATAAAAGTTTAAATTTTGTCCCCAAATTGTCAAATGCTTCATATTAAGAGATTAGGAATGATTTCTTTAATATTCTTTTTTTGTATACTTTTGTTTCACTGCACATATTACACCTCCCGGTGCATCAATGTCCAGTGGAGCATCATTTTGGAAATTAACCTGTCATAATCGGAGTGCAAGAAAGATTCTCGAATAACCAGGCAAAATATTTGGAGGGATTAGTCCAAATTAATGCGAATCCAAAGGAAAGTCTAAAATTAATTAGCCTAAAATTAACACAAATCCTAAACAAAGTGCTGGAGAGTTGAAAAAAGATACTGTCATTTGATCTTTTGTGACAGCCACCAAAATTAGGGTTGTGAAAATTTAATGAGTATAGATAATAATACTTACCAGACAGCTAAAAAAATTGTGGAATATGAAGATAGTTGGCGTACCATGAACAATTTTTAAAGTCTTAAAAAAAAGACTGGAGGAATTGGAAATCAAAGACTCGAGACAAAACAAACCACAACATTGTTAAGACCGGCTAGAATACTCAGGAGAGCCCTGGAGACCTGAGGACTCTTGCTGTCACTCAGACACACATGAAAGACCACCAGTTAACCATGGAGTGAAAAATACGCAAATGAGGATAATAATAACCTAAAAAAAACTAGAAAAAAGCTATTAAATATGAAGGTAACGGTGATACCAATTGTAATTGGTGCACCTGGAACGATCTCCAAAGACTTAGTAAAAGAACTAGAGGGGTTGGAAATCGGGGGAAAAGCGGACACCATCCAAGCTACAGCATTTTCGAGGTTGGTCAGAATACTGAGAAGAGCCCTGGAGATCTAAGAAGACTCGCTGTCGCTCTGACTCCAGTGAAAGACCACCAACTAATTCTGATGGGAAAACATAGTTAGAGTGAAATAAAATAATACTGGGAAATGTGCAAGAAATTTAAATTTGACCATACGAACAAATGGTAAATGCACAACCCTGCACCTGTCCTAGAAAATGACACACATGAACTCCTATGGGACTTTGACATACACACGGATCACCTAATTTCGGCCAGAAGACCAGACCTAATAATAATCCACAAAAAAAAAAAAGAGTATTTGCAAAATTTTCCACTTTGCCATCCCGGCTGACTACAGAATAAAACTGAAAGAATGTGAAAAAAAGGATAAGTACCTCGACCTTGCTAGAGAGAATTGAAAAAAACTATGGAACATGAAGGTGACGATTATACCAATTGTGATTGGTGCTTTTGGCACATTAACTAAAGGACTATTAAAGGGACTGGAGGAATTGGAAATGACAGCATTATTGGGAACGGCCAGAATACTGAGAAGAGTCCTGGAGACTTGAGGAGACTTGCTGTAACTCAAACTCCTGGGAAAAATCAACAGCTAACGCTGATGTGAAAAACTTTAAAGGGTTATAAATAATTATAATAATGAGACGCACAAAAATCTTGGTGATTTTGAGATACTAACAGATCATTTAAACTTGGCCCGACGACCAGACCTAATGTTAATAAAAAAAGAAAAAAAGAAAGAAAGAGAGAAAAAAGAGAGAATCTGCCGAATCGTAGACTTTGCCGTTCCTAAAAGGAAACGAAAAGAAAGATAAGTACCTAAACCTTAGGGAGGTGCCCGTGGTGTAATGGTTATCGTCGTAGGAATTGGACACGGCGACACGAGTTCAAATCCTGGACTGATTGCATTTCACATAGCACTAATACCCTTGGGAAAGGTATGAATCCAATTATTCTCCCTCCAGCTATGGGTAAATAGTAGGACAGACTAGGTTCTTCAGCCTTGGTGAGGCAACTATTCTAGGAGAAGGAAAACTCTGAATTCAAACCTGTTAAACTCCGCTTAAAAAATTGACCTTGTGTCATATCCTGCCCGAGCGGAGGGGTTGGGTAAATATGATAAGTACCTAAACCTTGCTAGAGAAATGAAAAACTGCATGAAAGTGACAGTGATACAAATTGTAATTGGTGTGTTCGGTACAGTTACTAAAGGATTAGTACAGGGACTGGGGGACTTGGAAATCAGAGGACGAGAGAAGACTATCTAAACTATAGCATAACTGAGATCGGCCAGAATACTAAGAAGAGTTTTGAAGACTTAAGAAGACATACTGTCACTCAGATTCAAGTGAAAAACCATCAACTAACAATGGTGTGAAAAACTCCCAAATGAGTAAAATAATAATAACACGGCTAAAAGACTAGAACTAGAGTTAATTATTTAAAAAAAAAACAACAAAAAAAAAAACTCGTCCAATGGATTTTCTCGTTCTAACAGACCTCACAGGGAAGATAAAAAAAAGTGTAAAGATTGACAAATATCTGGCTCTTGCCAGAGAACTAAAAGTCTATGGAACGTGCTGGTCACGAGAGTACCACTTGTAGTGGGTGCGCTATTACGTTCTCTTTCAGATTAATACCCTTGGGAAAGGTATGAACCCCATTATCCTCCCAGCAATGGGCTAAACAGTACCGCTACTGTTCTTCTAGAAGGATGCCTTTGGCATTAAATAACCTAGAAAGGTTAATATGCTATTAAACAAAGAAACCAACCAAACCAAACCAAAAGATTGGAAAGGGGAGTGGAAAAGTCGGAATCCGTGAAAGAAGAGAGACCATCTTGACAACATCATTACTGAGAACGGCCAGAATACTCAGAAGAGTCCCGGAGACATGAGATGACTTGCTGTCACTCAGACTCCAGTGAAAGACCACCAACTAACGCTGGTGTGAAAAACTCGCCAGGCATATAATAATAATAATAATAATAATAATAATAATAATAATAATAATAATAATAATAAGAAGAAGAAGAAGAAGAAGAAGAAGAAGAAGAAGAAAAGGAAACCTTAAAAGAGAAACTTTTAATACCAGCCCAAAACAACGCCATAAAGACCAATCATGTCAAAGCAAGAATAGATAAGACGCAACAAAACAGCTGATATATGTTATAAGGTGATAGAGACGAAATGGTCAATTACATAATAAGCGAATGCAGTAAATTAGCACAGAAAGAGTATGAAACTTGACACGACTGGGTGGGCAAAGTGATTCACTGGGAATTGTGCAAGAAAGTGAAATTTGACCATACAAACAAATAGTATATGCATAACCCAGAATCTGTCCCGTAGAATGACTAGCACAAACTTCTCTGGGATTTTGACATACAAACGGATCACCTAATTTTGGCCAGACGACCAGACTTTATAAAAATCAACAACAAAAAAAGAGAACTTGCAAAATTGGGGACTTTGCTATCCCGGCTGACGGCAGAGTAAAATTGAAAGAAAGTGAAAAGAAATATAAGTACCAGGACCTTTCTAGGGAACTGAAAAGAAAAAAAAACAACAACTATGGGACATGAAAGTGATGGTTATATCAATTATAATTGGTGCTCTTGGTACAATCACCAAAGAATTGGTACAAGGATTAGAGAACTTGGAAATAACGGGACGAGTGGAGACCAACCAAACTACTCTAGAATAGTGAGAAGAGTCTTGGAGACTTGCGTAGACTTGCTGTCACTCAAACTCCAGTGAAAGACCATCAACTAACGTTGATAGGGGAAAACTCTCAATGCATAGATTAACAATAATAAAGTTAATAATAATAATGTATTTGTGAATCAGAAATCCGATTATATTTTCTGTGTACTCATTTTTGTAATTCATTTCTTTATCACTTTCTTTTTCCTTTTTCCTTTTTCTCTTTTCTTTTTTTTTTCCGCTTTTTATCCATTTCCATTGCTTTGTAAGAAAATAAAAACATACCTATATGCATTGTGTTTTTATAAACGGTTTGCTTCGCCATTAATTTGAGACGTTATTGTGACTGACAGTTCTGTTTCTCTGGTTTCCTATCTCCGAAAACCAACCCGACTTTTGCCGATGCTGTACGACCACACGCCAAGATAGCAAGCGTGTTGGCGAGAAAACAAGAGACACAAATATACAGGAGGTGGGGAGAGGGATAGAGAGAGAGAGACAGACAGACAGACAGAGACAGAGAGAGAGAGAGAGAAAGAGAGAGATGAAGGTTCGTTTCATTTTAAGAACATAGTGGACGCGACAGTCCTGCTTCCTTTTTTGCCTTTCCTTCTTTTTGAATTTTTTCCCGCCACAACGCATTGCCTGCATAACACTATCAATGAATTACGCGCGGGAAAAGATAATTACCCACCGGCATATCTTAACCAAAACATACTGTTTTTGTTTAGCGATATAATTTGCTTTGTCAGCTAAAATATCTGCGTGCCTAGCGTACGTGTAGGTCATGAGTACGTTTATTATTTTTATTTATTCATTTGTTTTTTTTTATTTTTATTTTTTTCGCTGAGAATATCATTGTTATTTCTTTTAATCTCAGGGGTATCGTTGATTTTGGCAGGAATTTACTTAGCGCCCTGATTTAATTCAAGGTTTTCTTTTTCTTCTGCCAGCCTCATTAAAATCACGAGAATCGATGCCAGTTGTAGGAACTAGAGTGGGACAGCTTTCTGTATTACAGTTTAAAAACATATAAAAGCCTTCGGGTATTTCCCATGAAGCCCCAAATGATTAAAAAAGCAATAATATACGCTAATGTATAAAATCTATCAGTTAAACTTGAAAAACTCTTTCAGGGTGATTTACACACATGGGCATACACACACACGAACACACAAATATATATATATATATATATGTGTGTGTGTGTGTGTGTGTGTGTGTGTGTGTGTGTGTGTATTTAGGCAGCATTTCCGCGTTGAGCCATATCTGATTAAATTTTACAGTCTGTGTCTACATATTCTTGTTTCGATCCTTTCAAATAGCCGTATAGTTGTTTTGATATCCGATTGGAATTGGCTAACAAATTTTCCGTATTTAACTGGTTCCCAATTACTTTCGTATCCTTCTCGAGGCATCATCAGTGGGTGTGTAAATAACAAAAGTACAATATAGAGTTTTATTTATACTGGTGTAATCTGCAATCTTCAGACAGTCGTAAGGTAAAAATCGAAAACACATGAAACTTAAGTAATGGACTTATTGTAACCACAATACACACACATATATATATATATATATATATATATATATATATATATAATTTAGAATAGCGTGGTCATAGAGTCAACGTGGGAACTGGAAGTTTCTTGCCTAAACCTCAAGGTATAAAATAAAACTAGATGGATTAACACGTTAAAAATAATCAATCTCTTAATACTGCAGACGACGTCTCCAGTCTCTCGTATTTTAGCATAGAGAAAATGTGGAAAACAATTGATGTGTTTGAGTGCTTATGTGGACCCCCGACTGTACTATCTTGATATACAGTTGAACTAAAACAGCAGGGAAAGTTCGAGATGACCCGTAGCAGCAAAAAATGCTGCATTTTGCAAGACTACAATCTCTGTCGTGAGCTTGCCCTCGCATAGATGCACAATTGTTTACTTAGAACAATATTAAGGCAATTTTGAAATTGTAGTTCTCCTAGATTGGTTCCCATCCACTGCTAAGAGGCGCTTTCTTTTCTAATATTTTATTCGGAGTAAAATGTTGTGTATGCTAATGAAGAGAATATTCTCATGCAGAAATATCACAAATATTATGTTACCTCTTGATGTATCTTAATTATATACAAAAAATCTGATTTGATTGATTTATTCATTTGACGGCATGTAGGCCCGTCCCGTGTTATCGATGCCTCGAGATTAGAAAATTGCATTCACAGTGCGTACATATTTACTGAGTTTTCTTTCTCCTTGACTGCCTAACAAATACTAAAGAAAACTAGTCGGGCCTACTATTCACACATCATCATCTTGTCGTACCGCTAGCACGGATATCCCTGACCCTCTCTCGCCACTTTTCCCTATCGTTCATCGCCTCTGGCAGGTCTTCAGGGCTACATCCCGTATCCTCACATAGCTGTTGAATGTATGTTCGTGCTGGTCGTCCTGCTTTTTCCCGGCCATATGTGGGGGTCCATAGGAGTACATCACTGATGAGCTCGTCCCTGCTTCTCCAGCAGATGGGGTAAAAGAAATGGATTTATAACTTCGTAAAAAGCTTTAGCAAGATGTGAAACGCAAACAGGCTTGCTCAAGATTTGAAATCGGGTCACCAATTACATTTCGGTAACCGTTATTTAAAAAAAAAAAAAAAATTAACGACCAGGCTCAGTTTCACCCTCTTTTTACCCTTAACCGAGGAGAGAATATTTGGATGCGTACCTTTTCCAAGAGTGCTAGCGCTATGTGAAATGCAAACAGCCTCGTCCAGGATTAGAACTCGGGTCACCGTATACATTTTGTACGACGATAACAATAACATCATGAGCGCCTCCATATTACAACGTTTAACTTATACTGGAAAAAAATCCATGGCAGTAGGGTACACTGAACACATAGCACTACCACTAGGCTGGAAGACCAAGTAATTTGTGAACTATCTAGACTCTTCTTTATTAAACATAGTTGAGCTCGACACAAGGTCAGGAAAAATGGAACTCACTCATGAAATGCCTCACTGGTAAATTGTCTGCAAAACTAGTTTACAAATTAGCATACTATGATAGGTGCTGTTTATTACGAACTTATATTTACAGAGCCTAATCGTGTAAATGTAAAAGTCTAGTTGAGAGCAAGACCCGCTACATTCCTAGGGAATAGTAGATGGATTGAATAAAACCGAAAAGTATTTGCTTCAAATTTTCATATTGGCTTTGCATATATACATATATATATATATATATATATATATTCAATTTTGTCTAAAGTCACTGGCAAAGTGGGTGCTATCAATCCCAGCACATCCCGAAAGCTGTGGAATAATACTGAGATAGCGAGGGACAATATAAGGTATGAACATTTTAGTAACATGTATGTTTTACAACGAATAACATGAAGACAGAATTATAGCTTATTTTTCAAAATCAGTGGGAAGTGTATAGTGTTGGACTGCCGCCTCGAAGTCAGCTAGTTCAATCGCGCTATTACATTCACTTTCGGACTAATACCATGGGAAAGATATGAACCTTTTATCCTCCTAGTTTTCAGTTAAATAGTACCACTATTGTTATACAATAATGTCTTTGGCATCAAATAACCTGCAAAGGTTGATATGCTATTAAACAAAGAAACTAATCCAAATCAAAGTCGGTACAAACAATAACTTCTCGGAAAAATTGTGACCCATTTGCAAAAAACGATTTCAACGGTATATATATATATATATATATATATATATATATATATATATATATATTCAATTTTGTCTGAAGTCACTGGCAAAGTGGGTGCTATCAACCCCAACACATCCCGAAAGCTATGGAATAATACTGAGATAGCGAGCGAAATTAATTAATTTCTATAAAATCTTTGATTTTCAAATCAAAGAAAAGAATCTAAAGATTATTTTTTATTTATGAAGCTATTATTTTTCTTTTTTTCTTTTTCTTATGTATTAAAATCAGTGGCTTTGATTTGGTTTGGTTTCTCTGTTTAATGGCATATCAACCTTCGTGGGTTATTTACGCCAAAGCCATCCTTGTACGAGGAGAGTAGCGGTGCTATTTAATCTATCATCATCAATATCATTATCATTACGTCGTATTGTCTCTGTCTCTGTCTCTTTCACACTGTCGCTCCCTACCCTTCATCGATTCTGGTTGGTTCTCTAGATTACATCCAGTGTCTGCACCAAGCTGATGTATGCATTTATCAACCATTCCCCACGAGCAGGAGGCAACATAAGGTAAATTTAAAGCTAAGATGAACAAGTTTTATTTAAAAGTTTTCCTTCTTCTAGATGGGTTGCCAAATAAAGATTATTGCCCAGTCAGCGAGTGTCCTGAAAATAAACAATCTGATGGTGAGGTTCCAGCAGTGCTGGAGTTTTGGGGAATGCGGAGTACCCCTTCATTGCCATCGCTCCCAGGTCCACTCTGGCCCTGAGTGGTAGCACCTGATAGGGCTCTATCTATGGGTTAAATAGAACTAACAGCATACTTGTGCTAGAATGAATTGAGAAAACTGAATAGCTTGAAATAGAAACGTTTTTGACAATTAAACCGTACTTACACTTAAACTGCGTGCTTATGCGTAACTGAATTATTTCAAATAGAACTGTTTTTCGACATTAAAACTGTATTTACACTTAACTGAATTATTACATATAACAGCTTGAATAGTTTGAAATAAAAATGTTTTTGAAAATTAAACTGTGTACTTATGCTAAACTGAACTGTTTTCAGTAGAACAGATTATTTATATAAAAATGGATTTGGCGTTAAATAACCGACAAAGGTTGATATGCCATAAAACCAAACAAACCAAACCAAACCAAATCAAAATTAAAGAGCTCAGTCTGCTCTTCTATTTGTCCATAGATGGAGGGAAAATAATTGGACTCATACCTTTCCAGAGGGTATTAGCGCTAAATGGAATTGCTAACAGCCTCATCCAGGTTTTGAACTCGATTCGCCGTTTCCATTTCCTACGGCGATAACACTTAACTGCACTTCTTACGAGTTGATGAAAGTCCTTGCTGGTTGACTAACTCAAAGAGAAAGTCACTTATAAATAAACAATCTTGCACCTTTATAGGTAAGAGTTGAAAAGTGAACGTAATAGCGCGACAGGAGTTCGAACTCGCTACTACATAAGCCACTATACCACGGGAACTTCCTTTCATCCACTCTGACTGAAACTCACCCAATAAAAACCAGAACGAGAGATGCTGGATTGCCAATACGTACATCCGTAACGACAGCGAAAAAATATTTTTCTAAACCAAAAATACCAAGATTGTTTTTATAACCAATGGAATATTATAGTACAAAATAGTATACTATTAGATATTATTTATTGCTAAACTCTACATCATTGAAACTCTTTAAACAAAAATTGGTATATGTGGCCGTCAAAAGGTTTTCACTATCCTTATATATATTAATATAATTTTATTTTTGGTTACCGAGTTGCAGTATAGTATTTGGTTATAAGTGTGACCACATAATGTGTGTTTGGATTTTTTAATTGACTTTGTCCCATTTGTCAAAAAGGTTTTTGATGCCACGTGCATGGAAGTAAATAATGGAATGTAATCCGACAATACGTAGAGAAAAATTGATGACAAGGTAATCCAATAAATCTCTCCTACTTGGATTACCTTGTTATCCATTTTTCTCTACATGTTGCATATTTATAATTCTTTACATTTTGATGGGATTCGCTTGGTTTCTTTGTTTAATGGCCTATCAAGCTACGTGGGTTATTTAATGCTAAAGCCATCCTTGTTGAATAGTAGTGGTATTATTTAATTATTATTTAATAGTTGGAGGGATAAAGGATTTTATGTCTTTCTGTTATATAATTAAGGAATGATTTTTTTATATTAATAATTTTTCTTTAATTATATTTTATCATTCAGTTTGGCAAGGCTTTGAGTCATTTGGTGCAGCTTACGCTCGCGTGCAAAGGATATGACAATCACCATTTGTCATAATAAACTCCCAGACAAGAAATGGGGCTGAAGTGTGGATGATGAAATGCGCAGAAGAGATGGTCCTGAGAATATGAGGATTTTGAAAAGACGTCAGTCGGATTTTGACCGTTGAAAGATGTAGATGGGTATTCGACTATTGAAGACGAGAGTTGGGTTTTCGACCGTTGAGGTATGCGGTTGAGTTTTTCGGATCTCAACCGGCAGAGTTGAATTGAGATCTTAAACATCACAAGATGCGCCGCGCGTTGGGGTTAGGTCAGCATAGTATGGTTAGCATAGACTTTTACGAATTGTGTCTCTCTCCTCGTGTCGCCATGGACCAAAGCCAGGAATTAATAAACCCGTTCGTATCTGAAATGACAGAGTCCGCCTGTATTTGTATATGTATTTGTATTACTGTTGTGATTAAGATCATTATGGCAACGAGTAGTATGCAATATTTCCAAAGGGTATTAAACCGAAAGTGAACGTTATAGCGCGGCTAAAGATCGAACTGTAATCGATACGTTAGCCATTATGCGATGGGGACTCCCGGCTTAATTTTTATGTTCAAGGATGAGACTTATTTCCGATTTTTTCTTTTGAAGACCATCTAAATAGCTCAGTCAACTTTTTAGCAAAGTGTTATTGAAAAATGCAAGGGCTGGGGAATGTTGCTGATGAAGCATATTTTTCTCCGTTGAGTTCTTTCAGAAGATCTTTTCCTATTCGAGCGGAATAGGGAAGAGCATTATCATGGTGAATAATGCTCCCTTTTTTGTGGAGGGAGTTACCGTTGCATGTTAGCTAATATCACTTTATTCGCTCTAGATATGGGTTAAATAAAATCACTAGAGTTCTTTTACTAGGAGGGTTTTGGCATTAAATAACCCAAGAATGTTGATAAACCATTAAAACGTTTTAAACGTTATAGCTTTCCAAGTCGGCTGGGGCTGTAGAATACACCGACTGCTTCTCTGCAGAGGGATAAGACCCCCCACCGACAACGAGTGTCCAGGATATGACACAAAACAATCTGATGGTGAGGGTTCACTTTTCAACTATTACCTATGAAGGTGCGAGATTGTTTATTCTTTCTACTTATAAGTGACTTTCTCTTTGTGTTGGTCGATCAGCAAGGACTTTCATCAGCTCTGGGGAATGGGGAATACTCCTTCATTGCCATCGCTCACTGGTCCACTCTGCTCCGGAGTGGTAGCACCTGATATGGTCCTACCCCTGAGTCAAATAGAACTGAACAGTGTACTTATGCTAAATTGAATTGTTTGAAAAAGACCTTTATTTGTTTATAAATGGATTTGGCATTAAATCAGCTACAAAGGTTGATATGCCACAAAAAACAAACAAACAAACATTTTAGCTATCGCAAATAAAGTTTTGATTATTGCAATAAATGATTCCTTTTATATCCCGTCGTATACACAGATACATACTTTGGACGCTTACCCGCTCTTGGCTACTAGGCAGGCTTTCTATCTCGTCGAAACCACTGATGCCTTTGCTTCGCATTGTAGTAAAGGACCCACTTCTTATCCCCTGTAAGGACCTTATCCTAAAAGGCGCTTGAAGCTGATGCAATGATGCATAATAATAATCGACTGGTTGTTTGGTTGTTTCTCTACTGACAGGTAATGTGGAAACAACTTTCCAGCCGTTGACACTTTCTCGAGCCTTTTCATGATGGACAGTCATATGGCTTACTTTGAAGTGCTCTCTGAGTTCCCTAACTGTAATCATAGAGTAAGCTTTAGCAGCTGCTTCCGGTGCCTCAGAATCAAGTCCTCTCGAGCGACCTTTTCTTGACTCACAGTTTGAACTGTGACGCATAGTTTTACACTTGACTCATAGTTTTCATTGCTGAAACGGGAAAAACCATCTCCGACATCTTCTTTCAGACACTACTTTATAACCGTATATGCTTTTGATGGATTTTTTTTTTTTGCTGAATTTTTATTATCTCCCCCCCCCCCCTATAACATACTTAGAGTAGAGAATGACAAATGTTTTCTTGTGAAAAACACGACGTCGATTCAAAAGATTTCTCTCTAATAATTTTCACAGAATCTAAAATAAAATAAGATTTGTTATTCATCAAGACATCGGCAAATATCAGTTAAAGATTGGACTACATAAAATTTGGCCGAAAATTGGACTGAAATTTTCTTATAATTTGATATTTATTCAGCGTAGTTTAGCTTGGTTCGTGACAAGATTGAGAAAGAGGAGAGGAGCAGTCCGTCTTTAGACTTCGAAATACTTTGCTTTTGACGGAATTCGAACTGTTGCTGTTGGCGACAACTATTTGCCAAAGAGCAAGTTCTTACACTTATTCAACGAAAATAGATCTACGATAATGGCTTGAGAACCACCACAATGACTGCATTGCTCAATCGACTAAGGCTGAAGAATACACCGACTGCACCTCAGCAGAGGGGTAACACTGCGCCACTACGAGTGTCTTGGTATGATGCTAAACAATCCATTGGTAAAGTTCCAGCGATGCTGGAGCTTTAGGGAATGCGGAACACCTGATCACTGCCATTGCTCCCAGATCCACTCGGAATGGTAGCATCTTATAGGGCCCTATCTGTGGGTTAAATAGAACTAAACTGCATACTTATGCTAAACTGAATTGTTTGAAAAATAACTGTTTCACTTAACTGAATAGCTTGAAATAAAAATGTTTTTGACAATTAACTTGCGTACATATGCAAAAGTGAATTGTTTGAAATGGAACTGTTTTTGACATTGAAACTCTACTTACACTAAACTGAATTGTTTAATATGGAACAGTTTTGATTTTTAACTATGTGTGGACAAAATCTATACTTATACTAAACTGAATTAGAACTGTTTAGCTAAACTGAATAGTTTGAAATAGAAATGTTTTGACAATTAAACTGTGTACTTATGCTAAACAGAATTGCTTGAAATAGAACAGATTATTTGTATGAAATGGATTTGGCGTTAAATAACCTACAAAGGTTGTTATGCCATAAAACTCAACCAACCAAACAAACAAACAATTGCTACAAAGAAGATAGGGAAGAATCTTGATCTGATTTCGGATTCATGTTGATCTCAACATTCAATTATTTACAAAGTTTAGCTTAGCAAAAATCCAGAAATATGGAACACGTAGATCGAACTAACAACCTTTGTCTTGCAAATCAAACTTGCTTATTATTTTGTTGCATGTGACCTAAAAGAAATCTACATGTGGAAAACGCATTCATATATATATATAATGTTTAATATATATATAATGTTTAAATGCATTCGCATTTATATATGTTTATATACACACACACACACACACACACATATATATATATATACTATGATGGGCTGAAATGTTTATAGGCTGAAAAGTTCTCATGATGACGTTATTTCTGATGTTCATAACTTTTTTTGACTGATAGGATCTAAGCACTGCAACAGAGATGGAAAAGTGTGAAGACCACAAGAAAGAGTATGTTGAAAAATAAACCTCATTTGATCACTTTTCATGAAAGTATCTTGGTTAACCGTAGAACTTTTCATTCGACCCTTGTGTATGTATATAGATACATCAATATATATATATACATATATATATAGGGATATAATCCGTAAAAACTGCATTGCCTGTTAAACAGTTTCAGTTTCGGATTCGATAATTTTTTTGTAAATCGATGCCTTTTTAGATATTACTTTAATCCTGAATGATGGTACTGTCTCCGTTCAAAAATCCTAACCAAAACCTTGTTATATGAACACAAGATTGAATACGTTGGTGTTTAAACAAGTCCCCAACGGTGTAATGACCAGATTATCAAGTAATGCATCTATCAACATTTTCAATAAGAAGAAAGGTGAATGCGAGCAAATACTTAAAAATTGGGGCTATAAAACCAGCTTTGACTACAGTGTTAACAATGAACTCTGGTAAGACGAAAAGGGAAAAAATAGATCGAGGAATATTTTATGGCTTGCTCCATCCTTTGACATGACAGAGAAAAAATAAACTGAGAAGTGACTTTTTCAAAATATTAAAGAATTATCCACCCACTAACGTACCGTGTAAAATATTTATCAAAAATACTGTTAATTTGGTTGGTTGTTTGGGTTTTATGGCATATCAACCTTTGCAAATTGCTGAATGCCAAATCCATTTTTATACAAATAATAAGTTCTATTTCAAACAATTCAGTTTAGCATTAGTACACAGTTTAACTGTCAAAAACATTTTTATTTCAAGCAATTCAGTTTAGTCAAACAGTTCCAATTCAAAAAGTTCACTTTAGCTTAAGTACAGTTTCTATTTCAAAAACAGTTCTCGTATACACCTTCCCCGGCCGTGTATCTTATATCGATCACTGATACAGTCGATGCGTCAATCAGGACTCTTTTCTGATTGACTGGTGTTCAAACTGGCTTGGTCTTCTTTTATTTGGCTGCCCAAAGCTGCCCCACTCTAGCAAAACTCTGGTTCTCACTGTTTCTCTCCGTCCTAGTGAGTTGCTGCCGATGATAATCTAGCCGTTGGTTTGCCGGTACAAAGGTTATATGGATTATCGTTCTGATCGTCTTATCATATTTGTTCCTGCTCCATTGGTCGTTGTGTTTCACACCACGAATGATAAGATCAATGATGATGTGCCGTGGTAAACTCGCCTGATGTAGTTGAAAAATAAGAATCTCAACTCGCAAATAAACTTTAAAATGCAGGTTTATTTACAATAGCAGATGTATAATCTTTTTCAAATATACAATGTTGAAGCGGGTATATAAGAAGTAGTGTTGCTGGTTATGAAATGCTGGTAAGTTGAAGTGGGTCTGGTGGATGGTGGGTGAGGACTGTTGTTGCCAAAAACAACAACTATGGATTCGAAACGCACCCTTCAAAATCTGGAGACGATCTCTCCTTTGGGCAAACAAGCTCTTGCTTAAATAAAAAAATTTGCCGACAAAATTTCATTTGATTACTCAATATTCCATTATATTTACCTCACCCTTTCATTTTCCTTCCATCTTAACACTCACAAGTGCAAGGTCAACAATGGGCTTTGATAACTTCCAAAAGTTATAACTGCTTCGTTTTTATTTTTGATCAAGCTGACGGTGAGTCTCCAGTCATACTGGAGCTTTGGGGGATGCGGAGTACCCCTTCATTGCCATCGCTCCCAGGTTCACTCTGGCCCAGAGTGGTAGCACTTGATAAGGCCCAATCTATGGGTTAAATAGAAATAACTGCGTACTTATGCTAAACTGAATTGTTTGAAATAGAACTATTTGACTAAACTGAATAGCTTGAAATAAAAATGTTTTTGACAATTAAACTGTTTACTTACATTTAAAATGATACTTTGCTAAGTTAAATTGCTTGAAATGGAACTGTTTTTGACGTTAAAACTGTACTTAAGCTAAACTGATTTGTTTAATGTAGAACTGTTTTGACATTTAATTGTGTGTGAACAAAATCTATACTTATACTAAACTAAATTTTTTGAATTAGAACTGTTTCACAAAACCGAATAGCTTGAAGTAGAAATGTTTTTGACAATTTAACTGTGTACCTATGCTAAACTGAATTTTTTGAAATAGAACTGATTTTTCATATAAAAATCGATTTGGCATTAAATAACCCACAATGGTTGATATGCCACAGAACCCAAACAACCAAACAACCAAACTAAAATTAATAAGGGTAAATTAATTTAAAAAGACGAAGATCTACGTACACCGGTAATAAAAAATTGGCGTGCCTTTTTGATGGTAAATATCAAAGTGAGTATATTGTATGGAAGGCTAGTATACAAATTGATAGGCAAAATAAAAACTACACATGGGCTCTACACAAGGGACTTCAAAAAGAAAGGTTTATAATCATAAAACCAGCTTTGTAAATGCAAAATACATATATTGTTCATCACTATTCAAACATGTCAAGGACATTAAAACCAGATTGAGCGTAGACAATATGCTGAAGTGGGAAATTGTTAAAAGAGTTCGTAATAACAAAGTGGGTTAAAAATTTTGTCTTTACTGCATGAAAGAAAAACTGGCTATTACAACGAATCCCAGTTCTAAATAATAAAAAATCTGAGATAATGAACAAAAATAAAAGATTGTTCCTCAATGTGTTGTTGTTTATTAATGTGTTTTGTTGTTTATTAATCTATTTTGTTCCCCATCAAGCTAACTTCTGGGTTCTTGTATATATCTATCCGTTTTTCACAATCACTTTCAAATAGAGATTTCTTGATCTATTTTTAGTGAAACCAGGGCGATAAATTTCTTTGACTGATTCGCTTCTGTAAATCAGCTGTTTATACGTATCGAACATTGTTCCAATATTTGTTGTTTTGCGATTACCTCTGGGTTTTTTTTCCGACGAAGACAATATTGTGACTCGTTCGTTTTTTTTTTTAAATTTTTTATTATTTTTGTTATTTTTTCATTTTCTTAAATATATATATCCCACGTCGAATCATACCAAAAGACTCAAAAATGTTTTTTGATGCTGCCTTGCTCAACACGATAAGGTAAGGATCAAGAGTAAAGTGGGACAATCCAGGGGCTGGAGGAGCGCCTTCCCCTACTTCTCGGTATAGTAGCTATTGAAAAGGGAACCTACGGGCCACCCTCGACTAAGGTCGCAAACTTTACTTTCACTTTCATGTATATATGCAGATAGATAGATAGAGTGAGTGAGAGAGAGAGAGATAGAGAGAGAGAGAGAGAGAGAGAGAGAGATTCGCTTGTAATCTTGTGTCGTGGGAATTTAAATTATTTATAACCAAAAATGAATTAAACTATTATCGAGAAAAATGTCATAATTCTCATGCAGAGCATGTAAATTTATTTATTCATTTTTATTATAAATGTATCAGTCAATTTTATTCATTATCGTTTTTAGCAAAACATTGATTTGCATTATGATAAAGCTCTTCAACAAACGAAAACTGTCAATCGTATTTTTCAAATATCCTTCTTTCTTATATATATATATATATATATATATATATATATATATATATATATATATATATATATATGTCTAGTCCCACTGAAGAATTGTGATACAACGAAACAGTCTCTCTGTGGATGACAATATATATGCTCCCCCATGGTGGATGAGGACTCTGGCGAAGGAATTTACGGCTGCTACTCGCATAATGTAAAGCTCTTCGAATGAATTGAGCATTCTAGCATCCGGTAAGGTATAAAATGTAAACAAACGAACACTGCTGCTGCTGCTGTGCTACTTGATACCTTATAATTCCCTAGGTGACGTGGTATGCTTGTTGGCCAAACGATCTCATACTAAGTCTAAAGTAAAAGTTGGGCGGGTTTCGCTTCAAGCGTCCTACGTATCTAGCCATACTGAAGAGTTGTGATACAACGAAACAGTCTGTCTGTGGATGACAATATATATATATATATAAATAATCGATATTAATAAAGTAGTTGGCTATATTTTTAAATAAGCAGTGCTCAATATTTGGATAGAGTATATATCTCTAAGTTTGGTGCTTGGTGACCGTTATTTTCCCGCATATTTGATCAATTTTATTATGATTTGTGTTTATTACTATCCTAATATGACTTGTATTTATGGTATCCTGATATATATATATATATATATATATATATATATATATATATATATATATATATATATATATATATATATATATTGCGTAACACTTATCTTGATCATTTTCCCTGAACGGAATGATCTAAATTCTTCATGTTAGAATTCTAAACAGTAGGTAGAGTCTATTTTTTAAAAACTTTTCTCCAATCATTTTAATGTACTAAGTGAATCGCCGTCGTCTCAGATATCTATCTGTGAAAGTTATTAAATTCAATAGGCTGATTATATGATACCTAATTTTTTGGCAGTCACTGAATTTTCTTTTAGCTTACAAGTAACAGCCAAATCTCTGTGGTTATCTTAGAACGGTATATCATTTAAGCATTAATAAAAGCGAATATAATTTTGTTTTGAAATCAAATCACTAACCAGAGCTGAATTTACTATAAACAGTACAGCTTAAAAAGTCGTTTATCATGATCATCGTGTCATCCTCATCATTATAATCTGAGTTCCCTCCTGGAAGAGGGCGTTTTCCAGTTCCTTCTATGATAACCTTGATTGTGCTGAATAGTGCCTTGTCTGACCAGAATATTTCAGATATGGGTGAAATGGCAATGAAGGAGTACTCAACACTTCCCAGATATCCAGAACTAGATCTTCACTATCAGATTAATTTAGTTTCATACCCCCTTTTCTTTTGATGGAAAAGGTATCTTAACCGTTGCAGTGGATACAGTCAACGTATCCTAATCCTCATTGACAGGGTTATACTTTCAAGACGTGAGATAAATATATTTGGCTAAGTTATTTTCCCCTGCTTTTCTAATTTTGAACTTACTTGAGATTATGTAAATTTGGATTATCGCAGAATAATTTCTTGCCTATGTTCTAATAAGTTTACGTAATCTTTATTAACGCAACGTTCTTAGATTGATACTGGCAAATACCTCGTGTTAATTTACATTAATATTCTACACCATGACGTAGGTTTGCTTTCTTTGTTTGATGGCATATCAACCTTTGTAGGTTATCAAATACCTAAGCCCTTTTTGTAGAAGAATAGTAGTGATACTATTTATTATTTAGGGTGGAATGATCAAATGTTGTACTCGTCCGAAAGTTAACGTAATAGCGTTATTGGAGTTCGAACTTGGTTACTTTGAAGCTACAGTCCAGCACGCTAGCCGTTACACCACGGTAACTTCCCACCACAACATTAAGTAAGCAAAGACATATATAATCTAGATACTAGATAAGTTTAGTGCAATATAAAGCCAAATGAGAGAATTAGGGAAGGGTTTCCTTCCTACAAATCATCATTTGCAATACTCGCTTCCTTTCTTTTCTTTTTTTTTTTACCTGGAATCGAACGCCGGTTTATTTTCTCGTCTTCCTGAACTAACAGAGGAGAAGCACATAGATTCAACTATGAATACAGTTTAGCGAGTATGCTACTTTCTAGTGTGAGTTGATCTTCCATGTCTCAATTCAAGAAAGTTGATCAGCCAAGTTGATAATAACTTTTGATGCTGTTCTAATGACAGCACTATATTATTTTTCCCGTTCAGTAGATTGTGACTCACCTATCCAGTTCATCCGGTCTCCGATTGAAGGTTATAAACGGCAGATACGCGGCTCAAGTCAAGAAAGCTGTATCTGCAATCCAGGCCTCCCACCTTTCAACGCCACTATTACCACCTTGTTATTAATGTTCTTATCTAGTTTCTGGAGGTGGCTCAAGTTTGCTTGTCTTTTCATGGCTTTTATTTTGATTTTATTGTTGCTAATTATTTATATCGATTTTATTTTCATTTCAGAGTGGTTTTTTTTTGTCGTGTATTTGTTTTATTTGCTTTAGATGTCTTGTTCTATACTCTGTCACTTTCCTTGTTTTTTTTTTATTCTATTATCGCTTTTGTTTTTCTGTTCTTCTTTTCTTTTATATATTTATTTATTTATTTGTTTGTTCTTTTTAGTTCAACTTTCTTCTGGATATTTTCACTGACGTAGACCCCGAATCAGTAAGCTGATATCTTGACTCCGGCTTCCGGTTTCACTACACCAATTTATGAGCTTCCATGTTCCGTCCACCTTTAGCCTGATCCAATTTTTACGCTGAACGTCCGTTTCCAATTCCCATTCAAACGGACCGGCGTGTAACAAATGATCGCAGATAACTCGACGCTCTAAACCGCTCAAAACACCTTTCTCTATCAGGCGTCAGAAAAAAAAGTAAGAATTAGAATAAGAAAAAAAATCTCATAGAGGAAGTGAAATAAAAGTACGAGACAGAAGGTCAATTTGCGAGGAGTTAGTTAGATTGAAAAGAAAGAGGTGCGATAACAAGAAAAAAAAACGAGTAATCTACGTGGAACCTTTTAAAGAGGATAAAAGCAGTCGGATTAAAAAAAAAAAAAAGGTTCTAACAAGACGAGGAACATATCAAATAAACAATTGGAAACATCCTTTTACTTTCCAACACCACTTTTATTTTTCTCGTATCGTGCATGTGAAAACTGGCTCAACTTTTACGCCATGTCTAACAAGATAATTGATATCCGTTCAACTTGTGTTAATGATCTTTTTTTTTTATTTACATATTCTAAATCTATTACAGCTTAATTACTGTTAAAAGTTCGATTGATTTTGAAATTTGAAGTTACATTTTTAAAAAGCCTTTTAATCTCTCTCTTTTTTTTTTTTTTACAAAACGTTTTCCAAAAGTAAAAAAAAAAGAATTAAAGAAACAAGAAGAGAATTTTTAAAAAGTGAATCGGAAAACAAAGAAATTCTTAATAAGAAATATTTTAAAAAGTAAAATAAAATAAACAAAAAGATGAAATGAAATAAAAAAAATTACAGAGAGAGAGAGAGGGAGGGGGGAGACCATAAAAATAGTCACTCTAAACAAAGTGGAGAAAACTTTACAGGGCGTACTAATCGAACGCTTCTTTTAGAGCAAAGTGGATTTTGTTGGTTGCTAAATAAGTTGATAGGTTTCTAGGAAGAGGCTAGAGGACATATCATGAAAGAAATTCTGAATATTCACTTGAAAGCAGACCGTCAAAATTCCACGTTTTTATAGGCGATGAAAGTAGACTGCTTATATTAGGCTGATTGTGTGAAGGGGGGAGTCCTCGAGGCGTTGTGATTAAAGTGCCGGACAGAAGCCTTGACGTAAACGAATTCGAACTCACGTCACGCTGTTTGTTTGTTTGGGTTTTATGGCATATCAACCTTTGTGGGTTATTTAATGCTGAATCAATTTTTGTACAAATAAAGAGTATTTCAAACAATTCAATTGAGCATAAGTACACAGTTTAATTGTCAAACACATTTCAATTTCAAGCTATTCAGTTGAGTCAAACAGTTATAATTCAAACTATTCAGTTTAGCTTAAGTATAATTTCAATGTCGAAATCATTACCATGTCAAACATGTAAAAGCAGTTCTCTTTCAAACAATTCAGTTTAGCATAAGTACGCAGTTTAAATGCCAAAACAGTTCTATTTCAAACAATTCAGTTTAATATAAGTACGCAGTTTAATTGTCAAATACATTTCTATTTCAAGCTATTCAGTTTAGTCAAACATTTCTATTTCAAATAATTCAGTTTAGTATAATTATAGCTTTTGTTTACATACAGTTACACGCTGTTTCGTTAAATCTCATACAAATACGCTTAGAAAAGGTATGAAGCCCCTTATACAATGGGCTAAATAGAATCACTGCTGTTTTTATACAGGTGTGGGGTGGCTTTGGCTTTAAACAACCCACAAAAGTTAATGTGACATTAAACAAAGAAACCAAACCGAACTCAATTGTATAAAAATAAATGATAAAATCCTGAAAACAGCAGAGAGAGAGAGAGAGAGAGAGAGAGAGAGGGAGAGATTACTTCATAATGGTCTCGTGATTATGTGAATAAAGTGAAAATATTAACAAACCATAGTATTGGTTAATCGAATACTGACTTCGGACATACATTTATACATATAAACCAATGTTTATAAACCAATGTTTATAATGGACTTTCTCTCTGTCTCTGTCTCTGTCTCTCTGGTTCAACTTATATGCTGCAAAATACAATATATATAGATTTACACGCAATCTCCGTCACCGGCAGGATGCGTCACAAAGTCTTTTTTTTCCAACACAGTATTGGTGATTTAAATTCAAAGTGTGCCTCGGACAAGATTGCCTGCTGTACTGAGAATAAAGAGTGCAGTCTGCCTATTATTTTCCCCATCTTCCTTAGTGGGAAAAAACGAGAGATTCATGCCTTTCCTTTGGGTATTAGAGTGAAGTAAAACACAGACAGCTTCGTCTAAGATTTAAACATGGAGCGCCGTGTTCATTTCTTAGATGACAGTTATACTACAGCCATCCTTTATATATATATATATATATATATATATATATATATATATATATATATATATATATATATATATATATAAAGGATGTCTGTAATGTGTGTGGGAGTATTGTCATTCTCTATTAAACATATATTATTTAGTTATTTTTTGACTTAGCTATTTGCATACATGTTTATATATATATATATATATATATATATATATATATATATATATATATATATATCGGTAATAGAGCATATATATCTAAGTTAGGATAACGTAAAAGTTAGCGGCATCGGAACAATGATCACATCGGCGGGAAACTGACAATCACCAAGCACCGTTAGCTGTGTTTACGTTTTCCCTAACACACACACACACACACACACACACACACACACACACACACACACACACATATATATATATATATATATATATATATATATTTATTCACTGAGCATAATTTTGAGGCTTACATTAAAATAAAGTGATCCTATATATGGTACTGCTTTGTCGGCGGGGCTGTAGAATAGGCTGAAGGCATCCTTACAGAGGATTAAGATCCCCAAACGAGTGTCCAAGGTATGACTCAAAACTCTTTATGATTGTATGTTTTCAGTCCTAAGACTTTGGAGAATGAGGAGTGCTCCTGCATTACCATTACTCACAGATCAACTCTGATCACGATTGGTTGTACCATTTAAGGTCTCATCTTTCTGTCGAACAGAACTGTGCAATCATTTAGCAAGGATTTCCATTGTTATGAGTTAGTTAAAACCATACAGCTATGTGTAAATCATTATTAGAGAGGAATACATGACAATACATGAGGAATGCATCACAAATATAATTACTCATGTTAAATAGCAATACACGAAATCATTTAACTGTGTGCAAATAGATAATTAATATTAGAATTATTAGTGTTTGATAACTATTTAACGGTGTGCAAATAAATGAACTGTAACAACTCGTTTAAAAATAAGTTAACTGACAAACTATTCCTTTATAATTTGAATATATATATATACATACATATATATATATATATATCATCATCATCATCATATCGCGCTGGTAGCACGGATATCCCTGACCCTCTCTCGCCACTCCTCCCTATCGTTCATCGCCCTAGGTAGGTCTTCAGGACGACATCCCGTATCCTCACATAGCTGCTGAATGTATGTTCGTGCTGGTCGTCCTGCTTCTGCACGGCTATGTGTGGGGGTCCATAAGAGTACATCTCTTATGAGTTCGTCCCTGCTTCTCCAGCAGTGTCCTGCATGTCTGGTTCGTCTAACTTGAATAGTTTTCGTGATAGGGGGCAGGTGGCCGTACAGTTGGTGTCTTGTGGGGTGTTGCCGCCAGAATATTTCCAAATATTATCTTATATATTTACAGAGTTTGCATGTGTCGTAATTCACGAACTAGTCATTTATAATTCGTATATATATATATATATATATATATATATATATATACGAATTATAAATGACTAGTCATTTATAATTCGTATATATATATATATATATATATACGAATTATAAATGACTAGTTCGTGAATTACGACACATGCAAACTCTGTAAATATATAAGATAATATTTGGAAATATATAAAAACATGCCAATTGTGTTTCTATAGTATCCTAAATAACTATTTTGGCGCAGTTTTGAGTCAGTTTAAGCTAACGTGATTGCGTGCATCTCGTCGAAAGATATCGAATTCTGACCACGATTACGCCATAAGAATTGTAAATTCCATGAACAATGAGATAACGAATGAAACAAAAGTGGATAAAGAATAAAAATCTTAGAAAATACTCAAGTAAGGAAAGAATTCGACAGTGAAATTGTCACGAAAAGAAGGGGAAAAAAATCAATGTTCTTTTTTTTTTTAACGAGAAAGAAATAATGGCAAAAACAATCGATTTTCCGAAACAAAATAAATAAGCCATCCAACAAAAAAGTCTCTACCAATGATATTTAACAATTTTCGGTCGCACGCATGCGCATATCGTTGATAGCATCAGACGACCTGGACTCGTTTTACGAATAACGCATGGTTATTCCTTTATCTGTCTGCCAATCTATCCATCTGTCTGCAGGAACAATTGCGTGCTGCCCCCTCGTTTTCATTTGCTTCGTAGGATTCTTTCATTATTATTATTATTATCATTATTATTATTATTATTATTATTAGAAGAAGAAGAAGAAGAAGAAGAAGAAGAAGAAGAAGAAGAAGAGTCGCTTCGCATATATTGATTTTAAGTCGAGTATCTGTTGTCGCCGTTCTGTCAAATGTCTTACAGCAACAGAACAATGCCATAACCGACCAGGTAATAATGTCACGTGTCACCAGAGCATTTGACAGAATTCCTCCTGCTTCCTCCTAATGCTAACGATGTCTTTATGCCACGTCGCGTCGTGCTGTGTTGTACAGCGCTATCAAGGAGTTGCACTTTAAAAATACCTTGAGCAGTTATGACCTTTAAGTCTATATATATATATATATATATATGGAGTGAAAGAGAGAAAGAGAGAGAGAGAGAAAGAGTGTGTGTATATATATATATATATATATATGTATATATACACTCTTCTTCTTCTTCTTCTTCTTCTTCTTCTTCTTCTTCTTCTTCTTCTTCTTCTTCTATGTTTTTGCAAGACATTTATTACTCTTGGTTGTCGTTTTGTATTTTGCATATACCTTTTCTTTCTTTCTTTCTTTCTTTCTGGCTTTCTTTCTCTTTTCTTTTCTTTTTCTTTATCATTCCTTCTTCTTTTTTTCTTTTATCTTTCTAGCTTCCTTCCTTTTTCTTTTCGCCCTCCATTCTTTCGCTTTTCTTCTTTCGTTTAAACTCTTTCATTATTTTTTTCTTTCACATTTGCCCTTTTTTACCTTCTTTCTTTCTCACTTTTTTCCTCTCCTTTCTTAATTTTTTCTTCTTTCCTTTGATTCTTTTATTATTTCTCGATCTATAGATTCATTCGTTTTTCCTTTAATCTTTCTTCATTACATTTTCATTTTTTTTCTTTTGACTTGATAATTTTCTTGATTTGTTTGCAAAAAACTAACAAAAAAAAAAAGAAAGAAAAATAAAGAAATGAAATTTGCGAGAAATTGTCCAACAGAATTCGAGTTGTTCATGATGTACTGATTTTTTTTAATTACATGATTCCACTTCTAACCCAGGTGCCAATAAGTAGCAGGATTGATTGGGCTCTCTTGACTTGGCTATGACAAAACAGCTTTGAACAATGACAAGTCTGAATTCAAACCAAAGAGAAAGCAACAGGAAACTCATCATCATCATCAAGTCGTGCCGCCAGCACGGATATCCCTGACGCTCTCTCGCCACTTCTCCCTATCATTCATCGCTTTTGGCTGGTCTTCAGGGTTACATCCCGTATCCTCACATAACTGCTGTATGTATGTTCGAGCTGGTCGTCCTGCTTTTGCTTGGCCATATGCGGGGGTCCATAGGAGTACATCACTGATGAGCTCGTCCTTGCTTCCCAAGCAGTGTCATGCGTGTCTGGTTCGTCTAACTTGTATAGTTTTCGTGATGGGAGGCAAGTGGCCGTATAGTTGGTGTCTTGTGGGGTGTTGACGCCAGGACTTGTTCAATATTGCTCTCCTCTTCAGCCGTTTAGTTAGCGTCCAAGTAGTGGAACCTACAGGCGACATTACTATTTGTCGACTTTACCAAGGCCTTCGATTCCATACACAGAGGGAAGATGGAACAAATCCTACTAGCATACGGCCTACCGAAAGAAGCTGTAGCAGCAATAACGATTCTCTACAGAAACACCAAAGTGAAAGTACGTTCACCAGATGGAGACACGAAATACTTCGACATTGTTGCAGGAGTACTAAAAGGAGACACGCTAGCCCCATACCTCTTTATCATCTGTCTAGACTACGTGCTTAGAACTTCGATCGACAAAATCAGAGAAAATGGCTTCGAGCTGACGAGGAAAAGAAGCAGAAGGTACCCCGTAAAAACAATTACAGACGCCGACTACGCCGATGACATAGCGTTACTGGCGAATACGCCTAACCAAGCCGAGACACTACTACATAGTTTGGAACGAGCCGCCGCAGGCATAGGCCATTGTTCTCAAACTGCCGACTCGACTGACTGCAGCAAGACTGCAGCAAGACTGTTAGCCACTCAGTGGGACGCTGCGAGGAGCCCAGCCACTCGCTGGCGCTCTTCGTGACTAACTGAACCTCTTCTGGCCACAGGCTGAGACTGTCAGACTAACTGCATCTCACGTGAGCGTCTACATATACCATTTCACAACGCCCACAATTTCCGCTCAACCAAGTAGCTGCTGCCGCTTATTTACACTGCTGGGAATCTCTAATTGACGGCTCAGTCAAGGGTCAATATACAACACTTAAATCTTATTAATACCAACACAAATAAATCTTTCTCCCGAAGATACAGATTTATTCAATGCCTACTCAATAATATTCGGTTTATTTCTTTCAAGTAAAAATCTACATTCTTTTTCTTCAAGAAAGCATTTAATTTCACTATCGCTTAATCATCTTAAATTGAACAGATATGTTATTGTTTATATATATATATATATTAGCACTGCTATTACAAAAAAATACCTTTGATGGATGATTGTTTCAATTTCTATACAAGCTAAACATTAGCGTCATAAGGTTGTTTTCCCACAACATCGTGACACGCTCACACACAGATCTTTTATACACAAAAAATTTACATTAAGGCTAACAAAACCTGCATATTTCAGGCATAAATCTTCATTTTCTCTCTTAAAATATCTACGCTCTGACTAATATTATCTATTCTTACAAAAAAAAGTCTTTGTAATTTCTTTTTTTCAACAGACTTTTCACTCAATTGAAAGAAATGAAAATTCATCAATATTTCGGGCTATGTTTTATTCGCGCATTTAAGCCTTCGTCCGCTACAAATATATATATATATATATATATATATAGGGAAAGAGACAGAGGAACAAACTAGGGTAGATAAATTGATAGTGAGAGATTGAGAGAGAGAAAGAGAGAGAGTGTGTGTGTGTGTGTGTGTGTGTGAGAGAGCGAGAGAGAGGGAGAGTGAGAGAGTGAGAGTATATGTGTGTGTTAGAGAGAGAGTGTGTGTTTGAGAGAGAGAGAGCGTGTGTGTGTGATAAAGAGTGTGTGTGTGTGTGAGAGAGAGAGAGAGTGTGTGTGTGTGTGTGAGAGAGAGAGAGAGAAAGAGAGAGAGAGTGAGAGCGAGAGAGATAGATAGATAGATAGATAGAGAGAGAGAGAGATCTTATGCCAACTTTTACTCTTTGAGAGCGGTGAAAGAATAACTTTTTGATCCAGTTTTAAGATGGATTCCTTTCTATTGAGTTTGCGGTAACAAGCACTTGTATCATAGATTCTAACAATAAAATCTGAATAAACACGACTACAGTCCCACTTCACGCCATCTGCAAATAACATTTGTACCAGAATACCGTAAATAAATATAATAAAATCCTGATGAAAAAATGAATGCGCTAGAGAAAACGAATAAGGATTGAAAGAAAAAAACAAGGGAGCAAGGAAGGTGAGAGAAAGAAAGATAAATCTTTGAAGGAAGCAGAAAGAGAAACCAAGACGAAAAGAAAGAAAATGAAGAAAAATATACTTTAAAAGTGGTTAAAAGAAAGAAAGAAATGTGACATGAAAGACAGAAAGTAATGACAGAAGGGAGGGAAAAGAAAACGTTAGAAATAAGAAGAAACAACAGGCGAATTACTTATGAGAAAAGAAAGAAAGAAAGAAAGAAAGAAAGAAAGAAGAATATGAAGAAAAGAAAGAAATGGAAAAAAACTTTGAAGAAAGATGATAAAGGAAAGAAAAAAGAAAAAACTGATGTTAAGATATACTAAGAAAGAGAAAGATGACCATAAAGGAAAAAAAGAAAGAATGAAAAGGATAAAAGGTATAAAAAAGAAAGAAAGAAAGAAAGAAAGAAAAATATGAAAAAAAGGAAGAAATGGAAAAAGGGAGGATAGAAGAAAGATAAATATAAAGAAAAGAAAAAAAACTGATGTTAAGATATACTAAGAAAGAGAAAGATGACCATAAAGGAAAAAAAAGAAAGGATGAAAAGGATGAAAGGTATAAGAAAGAAAGAAAGGAGGAAGGAAAGAACTATATAAAGATGACAGGAAAGAAAGAAAAAAGTAAAAGCAAGAGTGAAGGCGCTAGAATTCTAAGCAATGTCAGGTTTCAACTTACCAAGTTCTTGCTCTGATGAAACAAAAAAAAAAACAATAAAAAAAATACAGAAAATAAAAACAAAGAAAAATCAAAAGACAAAAAAAGAAAGAAAGAAAGAAAGTATAATGATCAAATAAAAGAACATATAAAAAGAAATAAGAAAAAATAAAGGAATAGGGAAATAAAACAGAAAAAAATCACGAAAAAAAAGAAGAAAAAAGGCCGTTGCTTTTGCCTTGGTGCGTAAAAATTTCGGTACTTATGACCTCAATCACTTTTCCTTTCAACAGAGTGTTTGGCATTTGGCAGCGGCAAATCGCGTCCGGGCCATTGTTCAAATAATGGTGAGAACTAAAACCAAATAACAGGGATTGGTCGCTCGGTTGATATGACGGCAGGGCAGTATTAACGGTGATGACGTTGGCAACTGTGACAAGCAGGCGGTACTCCCCCCCCCTGGTCTGGAGGCGAACTCAAAAAGAAAAACTGATATTTATAATTTGTATAATACATGAATATAGACTAAATAGTCGCAAAAATAAGAGTGAATGAGTGGGTGAGATAATATATATACAATGTGTCCCAAAAAAGTTTTTACGAATTTTGATTCATAATAAATACAATATTCATTAAAATATGTAGGAAGAAATGAGTTGAATCTGACAGAATATATATCGAAAAGGTAAAACGGAACAAAATATGTTTGATGGTTTGTTTATTTGCCAACGCGTTTCGACTTCAACCTTTTTTTTAATGCAAAATTGTTTTATCGAAATTATTTTAGTATGAGAAGTGATTTTGATAGATACATTTTGATTCAATTAGAAGTCCTCATCAAGGTTTGTAGATATAGTCAAGATTTATAAGGCCATTTAAATAAGCCAAGTGCTGAATATTTTGAGGTGTCATAGGTGTTCGAACTGATGATCGTGCTGGTCCAGGAACTATTGATCATGGGGCTGACGGGACCGAAAAGGCATCACTGATCTGTTACAATCATGATACTGATGACGATTTAATAGCATTGCTAATAACGCAGATAGAAGAAATTACAAACTTTACATTTTTTTAATTGATGTTTCATTCGCAGCTCTTAACTCATTGATTGTTGTTGATTTAGTGCGATAAAATGTAATGACTCAATTAAATTGAACAATTTCAATGACTGGGCACCTCAGAACCTACAGGTCAGGATTGAACATTTTGTAAATGTACCAGTGGTTGCAATGTGGTGGGGACTAAAATGCTAGATGGGAACTACGCAAGAATGCTACGAACTATTTTGAACAAATTCTGTAAGCAACATCCCACGAAACAACAACTGCATGGCCACTAACCTCCCATCTCAGAAACCACCCAGGTAAGACAAGACTAGGGAAAAGTGTCAACCCGTTATCCCACCCACTACTTTGGGTTAAATAGTCTCACTGCTGTTCTTCTACAAGGATAGCTTTGGCATTAAAGAACCAACGAACGTTGATATGCCATTAAACAAAGAAGGCAAGTCGTAGTCATTGGCGTTCTTTTTTATTTTTTTCAAAAACCTTCGCAGCGTTTTTTTTTAAAACTCCACAACAACTAACCCCCGCCCCCAATAGAACATTTTAAAACAAAACGTCAAAAAACGTTAAAAAAAACGCCGAAAACGTTTTTTAAAAAAATGCTAAAACTCAATTCAGAAAAGAAATACTCATCCTAAACAGCCACCACAAATGACGACCCCTGCAGACGACCAAAGCATGGTTGAAGGTGCTTGGGAAAAAACATAGAACAATTTTTACATCAACTTGACCCTGAAATACGAAAAAAACACAATTTGAGAAACTACAATCAAAAACTATTAAAAAAAAGTGTTCAATTATCTTCCATAAAACATACCTTCGTAATATACATATATATATATATATATATATATATATATATATATATATATATATATATATGTATGTATATATACTCTCCCAGGATAAAAATCCGACACAAGGTCAGTTTGTTTTGCGGAGTACAGCTGGTTTGAAATCAAAGTGCTACTTCTCCTCGATCGGTCGTTAGCCTATCGTATTATTTGCACATAGCTGTGGGAGAAAAAGATTCATGCTTCTCCTGAGAGAATTAGAACACAGTGAAATGCCACCTCGTATAATATATATATATATATATATAATCATTTAACAAGCCACTATATTTTGTTTAGACTGGCATAAGATTACAGAAGTGGGGCGTCCAGTAAGTACTTAAGTTACCATTAAAATGATTATAGACGGGTGCATATTGATATGTGTGAGTAGTTCTTCTCGTAAATATTCTCTGAATTTATTCAAATCTGGCACACGATTGGAGAAATGGAGCTCCCAATAAAAAGTGAGTTGCAAAGCAATGACTCACGAGACTAAATTGCTAAATGTTGCTCAACAGAATGTGCTCTCTACATGTGTGTTTGTGTGTGGCTAAGTGAACAATAGTATCTATGTATGTGTTCGTTGTGGAGCACATAAGCTCTATTATGATTTCACATATACACACACACACGTATATGCGTGTGTATATGCATGTTTGTGTGCATGTGTGTTTACGTGTGGAGAACAATTACCAGATGGAGATTCAAAAGTATATTCTAGTTAGCATCAGTTATAGTACAATAAGGGTACCCTGATTCGGCGTTCGTAGGCTGCGCCGGTCTCCAATTCGTATTCAGGTCATTGAGTACAGGAAATGACAAGAGAGTGGGTTAAAATTCAATATGAACAATCGCTTATTTCCGTAGTAAACAAGGCACACACACACACACACACACACACACACACACACACTATTTTATCCCCAGAGTGCATCAGGAAATCAGATTTAAGGTATCAAACATTCGTTGAATAAGAATATCCATTTGGACCAAGCCTTTATTTTTTTCAGATCAAGGATTAAAAAAGTCTCATTTTAACATAGATGTTGGTTGGTTAGTTTGTTGGTTAGTTTTATGGCTGTCCAACCATCGTTAGATTATTTATAACAACTTATTCCTATTCCATTTTATCTGTTAGGTCCGACTTCCATATGATCGAGAGCCTATCGATAGCTGTCCATGCCTTCGTCAGTCGTGTGTCGATGTCCTTCTCGGTTGATGAGACGCTGCTTCCTAGGTAGGTGAATTTGTCGACTGTCGGACCTAACAGATAAAATGAAACGCAGTTTCTTCCAGGCAGCGGTTGTGTCGATACTGCTATATGGATGCACCACATGGACGCTTACGAAACGGCTGGAGAGGAGGCTGGACGGAAATTACACAAGAATGTTGAGAGCAGTATTAAACAAGTCCTGGCGACAACACCCCACGAGACTCCAACTATACGGACACTTGCCCCCCATCACAAAAACTATACAAGTTCGACGAACCAGACACGCAGGACACTGCTGGAGAAGCAAGGACGAGCTCATAAGCGATGTACTCCTGTGGACCCCCACTCATGGATGTGCAAGAGTGGGACGACCAGCACGAACTTACATACAGCAGCTATGTGAGGACACGGGTTGTAATCCTGAAGACCTGCCGGAGGCGATGAATGATAGGGAGAAATGGCGAGAGACGGTCAGGGATATCCGCGCAGGCGGCGCGACATGATGATGATGATGATTCCTATTCAATAATGATTTGAATCATTTGTAAACAACTATAGCTTCAAGAAACTATCCTAATACCAAAAAATCTGCACTCAGTCATATGCTCACAAGTAAATTCCTATATATGCAGGCGTAATTAGCGTTATAGTTATTATCGTAGAAAATGGGATCAGTGACCCGAGTTCAAATGCTGGACGAGGCTGTTCACGTTTCCCTTCGCACAAATACCCTTGGGAAAGGCATAAATACATGTTTTCCCCTCAGAAATGAGTAAATCGTAAGCGAATGTTGGTTCTTTTGCCTTGGAAAGGGAACCAGTCTTGGAGAAGGAAAACTCTGAATTCAAACCGGGAACATTCTGCTAAAAAAATTGACTTTATGTCGCATCGTGTCCTTCTCGTGTGGCTTGGGAGAACACAAATTTCCTACGTATTTTGGAAACAATTATTAAATTAGCAATTCCTATCTAGAGTAGAATGTTCAGGGAGACCGGGGTTCAATCCCAAGTTGACCCATTCCAAAGACTAAAAGAATGGTACTTGATGCTTCCTTGCTTAACACTCGGCATTATAAGGTATGGATTAAGGGTAAAGTGGAGCAATCCAGGGAATGGAGTAGCTCCTGCCCATACACCTCATTGTGGTAGCTATTGAAAAGGGAGCCTTCGGATCACCCTTGACTACAGTCGCCAACTTTACTTTATATGGCTTTCAGTAATTATTCTTTATTTGCACATAATTTGCACTCTATGGTTCCATACCGGTCCATTGACATAATGGTTAGAGTATTCATCAATGGTCTCAGAGACCAGGGTTCAATCCAAGGTTGAGTAGTACCAATGACTCAAAAATGCTACTTGATGCCTCCTTGCTTAACACTCAGCATTATAATGTCCGGATCAAGAGTAGGTACAGCAATCCAAGGAAAAGGGATAGCACCTTTCCCTTTACCTTGGTGTAGTAGCTATTAAAAAGGGTGCCTACGGGTCGCCCCCGACTGTGGTGGGCCAATTTACAAGTTACATGTTTGCAAGTATTCCTATTAAATACAAATAATGTCAAGCAATTCAATGTTGTTTCCGATCGTTTTAAACAAATAAACAATTCATACTTGGTGAAATAATTATGTTTTAATTATAATGTTTCTTAGAAACATAATCAAAAACAGATTTGTTTGTTAAAGACATGAACCCTTACAGGTTCTTCCAATACTTATCAGAATAGATCTGGGAGTAAAATCAATGAAGACTTGACTCCAAACTCCCCAGAATTACAGAATTATTGGCTTACTACCGGATTTAACAGGGAGTTACATACACGGAGACATATGACTAACATGGAATATTCGGGTGATGTCTCTCTAGTAATATCAGGACATACATTTTTCATACAAGATTTGGTTTGGTTTCTTTGTTTAATGGCATATCAACCTTTGTAGGTTATTTAATCCCAAAGCCATTCTCCTAGAAGAACAGTAGTGGTACTATTTAACCCATAGCTGGGAGGATACCTTTCCCAAGGGTATTTGCCCGAAAGTGAACGTAATAGCGCGACTGGAGCACGAACTCGCTTACTACGATTCCACAGTCCATCGCTTTTAACCATTACACCACGAGGACACCCCCTTTTTCATACAAGGGTTAGCCGGAAGGAAAGAAGTACAACAAAAATAAGTAAAGATTTGGTTTCACCCAGTTTGTGGAACTTAGAAGACACCAACTGTAACTCTCGAAGAATGGTAGGAATTCCTCCGAAAAATGGTTAACCCTAAGTATGGCACTAAACTGCATCTGATGATGAGGTTTCAGTTCCAGGGTTATGGTATCCCAGTCGGCAGAAGAGTAAGAGTTTCTCAACCAGTGTTCTGGATATAACATTAAAAAATCTAATAGCGAGGTTTCAGTCAGTGGAGCTCTGGAGAATATGGAGTGCCTCTTACATTGATATTGCTCTATGGTCCTTCGAGAAGTAGTACCAGAAAAGGTCCTATCTATGAATGAAACAGAACTGTTTGATATTTAAACTGTGAGCAAACAAATGACTTACGTTGAAGCAAATAGTTAGAAATATAACAGTTTTGAGTATTTATGAGTGTAAATAAATGACTGTTTAACTGAATTGTTAGCAATAAATACATAGGTTGGTTGGTTAGTTGGTTGGGTTTATGGCATATCAATCTTTGTAGTTTATTTTACACTAAGTCCATTTTTATGAAAATAGTCAGTTCTATTTCAAACAATTCAGTTTAGCATAATTACGCAGTTTAAATGTAAGTACAGTATAATTGTGAAAAACATTTCTATTTCAAGCTTTTCAATTTAGTCAAGCAGTTCTAATTCAGCTAATTCAGTTTAGTATAAGTACAGATTTTATTTACTCACAGTTAAATGTCAAAACTGTTCTATATTAAACAATTCAGGTTAGTGTAAGTACAGTTTCGAGGTCAAAAACAGTTCCATTTGAAACAATTCAGTTTAGCATAAGCACGCAGTACGGTTTAATCATCAAAAACATTTTTATTTCAAGCTATTCAGTTTAGTCAAACAGTTCTAATTCCAACTATTCAGTTTAGCATAAGTATACAGGTAGTTCTATCTAACTCATAGATAGGGCCCTTATCAGGTGCTATCATTCCGTGCCAGAGTGGACCTGGGAGCAATGGCAATGAAGGGGTACTCCACATTCCTCAAAGCTCTAGCATAACTGGAAACTCACCATCAGATTTTTTAGCGTCATATATCAGGACACTCATTGGGTGGGGTCTTATCCCTCTGCAGAGGAGCAGTCGGTGTATTCTACAGTCCCAGCCGACTGAGCAATAGCAATACATAGCAATACTTGAAATTCTTTAAATGTGTGCCTGAATTTAATTATTGGTATTACATTGAAATACTTGGAATTATTTGACTGGGTGCAAATAAATGAACAGCATTGAATAGAATAGTATGAGAATTAATTTTTTTATTGCGAACTTTTTGTCCTCATCTTGGTAGTTTTTTGTTGTTTCCAGTGGTAAAATTTGGCCGAAACGTAGTGTGTAGAAACAACAAAAAACTACCAAGATGAGTACAAAAAGTCCGCAATAAAAAATTAGTTCTCAGATTAAGAAGCCTCATCTCAAAAGGATTCCCAATGAAGACAGAATACTTAGTGTTAAATAGCAATACTTGTAACCAATTCACTGTGTGCGAAAAAAAGGATTAATATCGAATAGAATTATTAGTGTTAGATAGCCATAATTGAAACCATTCAACTGTAGAAACAATAGAAATACTAGTGTGCAAACAAATTACTTTTAACTTATTTAAAAATGGAAACACCAACAATCTATTTGTGCCAACGAATGCATGGTGCTAAATTCTTAGTTATTTAAAACCATACAGCTATGTGTAAATCTTTCTTAGAGAGGAATACATGACAATACATGAGGAATGCATCACAAATATATTTACTCATGTTAAATAGCAGTACTTGAAACCATTCAACTGTGTGCAAATGAAATGAATTCAGGCACGTTTAAAGATATCATTACTAAAATGTGTTTACAAATCCTATATATTCAATATATATGTATAAACAGGATTCGCTATTAAATAACTTACAAAGGTTGTTATGCAATAAACGCCAAGCCAATCCAGCCCAAAGAAAGATTCGGTGTGTTTTCGTGGTGTAATTATTAAAGCGATAGATTGCGGAATCGAAGTAAGTGAGTTCGTGCTCTAGTCGCGCTATTACGTTCGCTTTCGGGCAAATGCCCAGCGTTCTTATTTTTGAAAATATCATTCTAACATATTCCACGAGGCCGCTAGGTAATAATATTTTCAAAACAAGGTACGGGGTGTTCTTGTGGCGTAATGGTTAATTCGCTGGACTGCAGAATTATAGTAAGCGAATTCGAACTCCAGTTGGGCTATTACGTTAACTTTCGGACTAATACCCTTGGGAAAGGTATAAAATCCCTTATCTTCCTAGGTATGGGTTAAATAGTATCACTGCTGTTCTTCTAGAATGATGGCTTTGGCATTAAATAACCCACGAAGATTGATATACAATTAAACTAACAAACTAAAATAAGAACACTGAATATACTGATACGAATCTTTCTCTTTTTTATATACATATACATTCAGCGATATGACTCCAAACCATCTGATGGTGAAGTTTCAGTCCTGAAACTTAGGGGAAAGTGGAGTACCTCTTAATCACCATTACTTCCAGGTCAACTTAGACCCGGATTGGTATTATTTGTCAGAGTCCCATCTATAGATCAAATAGAACTGTTTGATAACATATTATATTCAAAACCATTTAACTGTGTGCAAGCAAATGGTTAATACTAAATTGAATTATTAGTATCAGATAACCATATTTACTAACCCCTCTGCTCGGGTAGGATATGACACAAGGTCAATTTTTAAGCAGAGTTTTCCTTATCCTAGACTAGTTGCCTCATCAAGGCTGAAGAACCTAGTCTGCCCTACTATTTACCCATAACTAGAGGCAGAATTATTGGATTCATACCTTTCCCAAGGGTATTAGCCCTATGTGAAATGCAATCAGTCTAGTCCAGGATTTGAACTCGTGTCGCCGTGTCCATTTCCTACGACGATAACCATTACACCTCCTCATCATATATTTACTATATGTGTATAAACCAGGTCTGTATATAAATAACGGACGAGAGCTGATATGTCATAAAACACAATGAACCAACCACTTCGGCCCAACAAATGCCTCTTGACCGGATACCTGCTGGCAGGAAATAAAAAAATAAAATAATTGTCTACTGATTTACTTGAAAATATTTCGTTTGACCCCCAACAGAAAAAAAATGGTTTGATTTCTTTTACTACTTTTAGTTGTTTAATGACATATCAACTTCCATGGGTAATCCAATGCCTAAGTCTTTCTTGTAGAAGAATAGTACTTGTACTTTTAACCAATAGCGAGGAAATTAAAGGACTCAAACCTTTGCCAAATGTAAGTAAAGTTAGCGACCGAGGTCGACGGTGACCCGAAGACTACCTTTTTAATAGTTACTACCCCAAGTTGTAGGGGAGGGCGCTACTCCTTTCCCTGGATTGCTCCACTTTACCCTTGATCCATATCTTATAATGCTGAGTGTTAATTATTGAGGCATCAATTACCATTTTTTGAGTCTTCGGTATGACTTGACCTGGGATTTAACCCAGGTCTCCCGGTCTATTGGTGAACACTCTAACCACTATGCCAATCGTGCCTGGAGTTCGAACCGGGTTACTAAGATGCTGCTAGCCAGTAGATTAACCATTATGCCGCAGGAACTCCCTTGCTTTCACTTAAAATATTGAAAAAAGAGAAAATGATGCGATTAATACATGCGTAAAATAGGAGTGACTTGGGCATTGATAAGTTATAATAGACTGCGGTTAATCCGTTTCACTAATTTAAATAAAGAGACGGGGGAAAGAAAAAAGAAAGAAAGGGAGAGAGAGAGAGAGAGAGGAAGAGAGAGAAGGAGGAAGAGGCATGGATTTTGTACTCTCCATAAATCATTATTACATAGCATATACACACCTTGATATGATTTTTACATAGCATATACACCCCTTGATATTATTATTACATAGCATATACACCCCTTGGTATTATTATTACATAGCATATACACCCCTTGATATTATTATCACATTGTATATACACAACTTATATAATTCACTTGTTATTCTCTTTCTTTCCTCTCTTTCTCCTATTTGTTGATGAGACCTTGAAAATGCCGACTGCATACCCTACCGATAGTTTATTCACGATCCCCACAAAAATGTAATGATTATGACACTAAAAAGCTTTTAGTAGTGTGGCTCAAGTTTAGGAGTTCTGAGGAGTGTCACCTCTTCATTAATATTACTCCCAGGACCACTTGCAAATTCACCCAATTAAGCCTTCTGCTTTTATTCACTCTGCTAAATTTTGATTCCCCTTCAGAGAGGCCTTAGTCTAAGAAAGGATAATCCCTTATCACCGCAGTGGGAGAAAACTATCATTACCCAAGTTTCAAAGCGGGTAAAAACAAGGAAAATATAACTCCTGTTCATTTATGTTGAAAAATCAAACATCGATTTAACCTGGCAATTATAAAGTGGTAATACCTGTTAAGCTCCCACCTATGGGTCAAATAGATCAGTTTGAATTTAAAGAAAAAATATCAATCAATTGAAAAGATATATTTTTGTACCGTATATAATTGGAAACCATGATTCTTAAACCGAATTGAGTTTAAAATAACTTCTAAAATGTTGACATGCAGTAAAACCAACCAACCAACCAACCAACCAGCGCCTTTTTTTCATACCCGACAAGCATTAAAACATATTTACAAACTTACGTTCAAAAATAACTTTTTTGAATTATAAGAACTAGAGAAAAGTTCGTATTGCACATGTTCAAATATATGATACACATGCGAAGCAATCATGAATCTCTTAAATTCTTACTGAATTACAAGCAGATAATTATACTGTTTATCTAAAAGCTTATAAAATTTTAGTCCTGAGTACATTAAATTTTCCTGGTTATACAAAAATAAAAGAATTTATATAAAGGCTCAGTACATAAAACACTCCTCGATTTCAAGTAGTTATAGTATGAAAACTTATTGAAATATCATTATAAAACGGTGGCGTTGCATAAAATAACTCCAATTATTTCTTTTCTCAAAAGCAGAATCTCTGTGCATCGTCTCACCCAAAGAGAGCAGTGAAATCCAAGATGGTTGCTATCTATAGGTCAAATAGAGCAATTTAATCCTTCACTATATCATTTAACTGTGTGCAAACAAATGATTAAAACTAAATTGAATTATTAGTATTAGATATCAATGTTTGAAACGATTTAACATTGTGCAAGCAAATAAACACTGACTTGTTCAGAAATAGTCTTACCAATAAACTATTCGCTTACAAATTATATATATATATATATATATATATATATATATGTGTGTGTGTGTGTGTGTGTGTTTAAACTGGATCTGGTATGTGCTGAAATTTGCTGACGCAGGGTTTCAGGATGCAACGTGTTTTCAAATGATAATGTTTGAAACGATTTAATATTGTGCAAGCAAATAAACTCTGGCTTGTTCAGAAATAGTCTTACCAATAAACTATTCGCTTACAAATTATATATATATATATATATATATATATGTGTGTGTGTGTGTGTGTGTGTGTGTGTGTGTGTGTGTGTGTGTGTGTTTAAACTGGATCTGGTATGTGCTGGAATTTGCTGACGCAGGGTTTCAGGATGCAACGTGTTTTCAAACGAGAATTTCGTGTGGATCTGCCAACTGACAAGTCTATTCTGAAGTGATACACCAATTTCATTGAGAAATAATACATCTGGTATCTGACAAAGGGACAGTCGGGTTGACTAACGGTCTCGAAGCAAGATGCTGATTGCATAAGAGAAAACTTCGTGCGGAACGCACATCGAATATCTGTGATACCAACCGATACCATATGAAACTTTGTGTGCTCATGCAACTGTAACAACTAATCTATAAGAATATTCCAATAAAGTTACATTCAATATATGTATTAACTCATTTCCTCCACACGAACAAGGTGCGACACAGTATCAATTTTAAGCGCAGTTTAACAAGTTTAAATTCAGTTTCCTTCTCCTAGACGGGTTGTTTTAAACAAGACAGAACCATCTCCACTTTAAATCGCAATTGCCCAGTCGGCAAGAATACACCGACTGCATCTCTGCAGAGGCGTAAGACCTCCGTCCCGATGAGAGTCCTGGATATGACACTAAACAATCTGATGATGAGGTTCCAGTGATGCTGGAGCTTTGAGGAATGCGGAATACCCCTTCATTGCCATTGCTACCAGGTCCACTTTGGCCTGGATTGGTAGCACCTGATAGGGCCCTATCTCTGGGTTAAATAGAACTAGATTGCATACTTATACTAAACTGAATTGTTTCAGTTAGAACTGTTTGACTAAACTGAATGACTTAAAATAGAAACTTTTTGACAATTAAACTGTGTACTAACATTTAAACTGCGTGCTTATGCTAAACTGAATTGTTTGAAATGGAATTGCTTTTGACCTCGAAACTGTACTTACACAAAACTGAATTGCTTAATATAGAACTCTTTTGACATTTAACTGTGTTTAAACAAAATCTGTACTTATACTGAATTAGCTGAATAAGAACTGTTTGAATAAACTGAATAGTTTGAAATAGAAATGTTTTTGACAATTAAACTGCGTAATTATGCTAAACTGAATTGTTTGAAATAGAACTGATTATTTGCATAAAAATGGATTTGGCTTTAAATAACCTACAAAGGTTGATATGCCATAAAACCCAACCAACCAACCAACCTTAAATTGCAAGACTCAGAAATTAACAGGCCATTCCACATATTTCGGTAGCAACACCTCATCTACGGAAAACGATGTCAACATTCCCATAGCGAAGACGGGGACCGCTATTGACAGGTTATCGATCATATAGAAATCTAATTTCACTGATAAACTTAAACGGGATACTTCTAAGTTGTGGCTGTGTAAGTACAACTGTAAGGATGCACTACATAGACTCTGTCGAAAGATATGGAGAAAAAGCTAGATGGGAAGTAAATAAAAATGTTACATGTTGTTATGAAAAATCCTGGAAGTAGTAGTCGACAAAACAACATCTGTACGGCCACCAACCTCCCATCTCACGAATCAGCTAAGATCAACATGAGATGTGTGCACTGCTGTTGAAGTAAAGGCGATCTCAAGCGATGTTTTCTAATGGACTCCTACACATGAACTCGATGGTGTTAGTCGTACATCAGCTCTAAAAGAACACTGGATACAATATACAGGACTTGCCACGAATGATGGACGATAGCGACAGATAGCTAAAGAGAGAGTCGGGAAACTCCGTGTTATCAACGCGACTTGAAGTTTTATATATATATATATATATATATATATATATATATATCAGTAAAATCTTTATAGTTTTCTATGCGCAAAAGGCAGATCAGTATCACGTTATTTTCAACTATTAACAGAAATTGAAAGACTCGCTCAGAGATAAACGTTTTTTTAAAAAATCATTTCTCGAAGTTACTTTGCTGAAAGCAACTGGACAAAAATTAAACCAGAAACATTTACCCCAGAAGTTTTATTACTATATCTAATCTAAAATATATTCCGCCAAGTTTGCAGAGGCTGTAAAATACGAAGCATTTCAATGAATTACCCGACCCCAATGATTATTCAAGGCATGACACTAAACTACATCAAATGGTGAGTCTCCAGTCCTAGAGCTTTATAGTATTTGGAGTATCCCCCTAATTCCCATTCCTCTCAGGTTCACACTGACTGGAAGTGGTAGTACCTGTAAGGGTCCAATCTATGAGTTACCCAGAACTTGACGACCATTTACTATGAGCAAGTAGGACGTGCCCGTGGTGTAATGGTTATCGTCGTAGGAAATGGACACGGTGACACGAGTTCAAATCCTGGACGACACTGATTGCATTTCACATAGCGCTAATACCCTTGGGAAAGGTATGAATCCAATTATTCTCCCTCCAGCTATGGGTAAATTGAAGGACAGACTGGGTTCTTCAGCCTCGGTGAGGCAACTGGTTTAGGAGAAGGAAAACTCTGAATTCAAACCTGTTAAACTCCACTTAAAAAAAATTGACCTTGTGTCATATCCTGCCCGAGCGGAGGGGTTGGTAAATAGGATTAACTATGAGCAAGTAAGTAAAAGTAAAGTTGATGACCCGAGGACTCCCTTTTCAATAGCTATCACACCATTCCATGGATTGCTCCACTTTACCCTTACCTTAAAATGCTGAGAGTCAATCAAGGCGGTATCAAGTACCATTTTTTGAGCCTTTGGTACGACTCGACCTGGGATTGAACCCTGGACCATTGGTGAGCACTCTACTCAATAGGCCAGTGACCCTGTTAGATACCAATACTTGAAACCATTTAACTGTGTACTTACAAATGAGCTTTGGCTTGTTTAAAACGTTACCATTAAACTACTTGTTTACATGTAAGATATTTATTAACTTGTCTCTCTCTCTCTCCATCTCTCTCTCTCTCTCTATATATATATATATATATATGAACAAGATTTTGCTTTATATAACATATATTGGTTGTCATGATATAAAACCAAACCAGCCAACCTAAAGTGCAGAAGGCTTCTTGCTTAAAACCCATGAAATATGTTATATATATACATATATATATGTGTGTGTGTGTGTGTGTGTGTGTGTGTGAACTAAAAAGCTATTTATATCTCACCCACTTAGTTTTGTTTCATTAATAATAATTTCATAAGTTTTCTGTTTTATAGAAAACATTAACCTATTAGCAAAAAAACAAAACCTGCAAGGTAAAATTTAAATTTGTTTTAGTTTTCATACAACTCCGCTGGCCAATATATTCCAAAATGATCTCAGTCAACACTCTTCTCTCGGTACCACTTGAGACACAAAGTTTTTGAGAGAGGAAGAGAGAGAGAGAGAGAAAGAGAGAGAGAGAGAGAGAGAGAAAGAGATACTAAAAGACAAAATAAAGAACGTTGTTTATATGTATAAAGCTGTATTGATTAACAAAGTTTTCAAGACGATATACATATACGCTTTTGTAAAAGAGAACATCCATGGGTAGGTATTTACTACCACAAGCGTACACAAGCATGCACACGAGCGTATATATCATCATCACCATGTCGTGCCGTTAACACGGAGTTCCCTGACTCTCTATCACCATTCGTCTCTATCGTCCAACGCTTCCGGCAAGTCTTCTTGACAACATCCTGTGTCCGTACAGAAATGTAGACAAGTTCTAGATTATCGTCTAACTCCTGCTCTTCCGTGTGAAGAGGTCCATTGGATAATGTCGCTTAAGAGTTCGTCCTTACTAATTTGGATGGTTTTAGAGATGGGAGGTAGGTGGCCGTATAGCTGCTGTTTTGTGGGATGTTGCTTGTAGGGTTTGTTCAATAGAGCTCGAAGTATTCTTGTGTAATTGCCGTCAAGTTTTTTCTTTATACGCTTAGTCAGTGTCGACGAGGTGCACCTATATAGTAAAGACATGACTGATGCTTGGAAAAAATTGCATTTCAAGATTTATCAGATAGGTCTGACTTCCATATGACCGATAACCTATCGATCGTTACCCATGCTTTCGCTAGTCCCGTAATAATGTCATTTTCCGTAGATGAGACGCTGCTTCCGAGGTAGGTCAAGTTATCCACTAGTTATAGAGAACCACTATTTAGTATGGAGATGTAGACTCTTTGATTAAAGCATATGTACTCCGTATATATATATATATATATATATATATATATATAGAAAGAAAGTTATTGTCATCAACATCGGTGATACAGCATATATACACAAGTTAGGATAGCGTAGACACACACACACGAACTCACGCACGTGCGCGCGCCCGCACACACACACACACACATACACACACACATACACACACACACACACACACACACACACATATATATATATATATATATATATATTGATAATGTGGGTTGTTATATACATGAATAAAGTGTGCTCAATATCATTGGTAGATCATATATATCTTTTAGTTTGGATAGCGTAGACACACAGTCAATGTTGATTGACAAGTACTGTCGACACTGTGTCTTCGCTATCCTAACTCTCTCTCTCTCTCTCTCTCTTTCTCTCTCTGTATATACATATATATATATATATTCAAACACTAGCAAAGATACACAAAAAATAATATATATTTACTTTAATAAATTCGAGCATACATGACACAACATGCAAATGAACAAATTCATGAACTGAAAATACACCCATTCTAATATATATATATATATATATATATATATATATATATATATATATATATATATATAAAAGAAGTGTTACGCGGTGGGGATAACAGTGAGCTTTTAGTTGGTCAAAAAACATGGGACATTATTTAAAAATACGAACATATATATATATATAGCGAGAGAGGGAGAGAGAGAACGAGAGAGAGGATGGGTGGGAGAGGTTTAGAGAGCGTGAGAGAAAGATTCGCACGAAGTTAAACACACACCTATGAAACAGTCTATTTTATATCATTTCATTTCTTTTAGTCGAAAGCAAAAAACTGAACACAAAAAAAAGAAGAAAGAAAAAGAAAAGAAAAAAAAAAAGGAAAAAAAAGAAAGAAATTGAAAGAAAAGAAAACTCACAAGTATTATACATAACCCGAAAGTCTGGAGTATGCGTAACCCCAGGGGTATACTTAGAGGTTTAAGAATCGCTTGATAAATTTTATGATTACGGTATATGATATGCTTTTATATCGAAGACATTCTCTCACTTTCTCTCTGTCTCTTTCTCTCTCTATTTCTCTCTCTCTCTCTCTCTCTCTCTCTCTCTCTGTATATATATATATATATATATGTATCCCTCTTTCTCCTCTCTTCGAAAGAGTTGGTCTTTGCTTTTATTTTCTTTTTGCTCATGTTCATAAAAGAAACAAAAATATTTTACGACCATTTTACTCGCTTTAATAGCGTCTAGTTGTACATATCTGATGTGTTTTTATTTCTGGTTCTAAAGTATTCATTGCATTAAAATACTTAGTATTTATGGGGGATGTTCTTGCTAATAATTGTTTAGGGGCAGCGGGTGGCACTATGTTTGTTTTTATCCTGAGAGCAACAGAACAAATGCCATGACTTGAAAATATCTAAAAAAAATTGTTGCCTTTGTATGTAGCGTTGCATTTTTATCGTGATTCGTTCTGCAATACGTCAGTGATTTGAATCTTTTAAATACGTATAAGTACGTATAGATTCAAACACACACACACACACACACACACACACACACACACACACACACACACACACACATGTAAGTACATAATAGCAATAAAACCGACAGTATGAAGAAAAAAGAAAAAGAAAGTAACCCAAAACTGATGAATTTATTATAATGGAAATTCAAATTTAAAACATTTCTATTTTAATCAACCTTCATATGAAAAAAAATCCATCGTTGTTCAAACAACATTTTTTACCATCTTAAAGACCTGATGAAGCTTTATTATAACCGAAAGGTTATAACATTGAATTTCCATTATGATAGATACATCACTTTTGGATTACTTTTTCTATTTTCTTCATATATATATATATATATATATATATATATATATATATATATATACCATCTTATCTTTTCTCTTTGACGGATAGATACGATAATAATATGGCTTCAAGTCGGATTCGAATAATTTCCTCACAGTTGGTTGGTTGGAAGTTAATGGCATAGCAACTTTTTGTGAATTGTTTAATGCCAAGTCTTGTTTATATTTAATTTGTGAGCGAATAGTTTTTGGTAACATTATTTCAAAACAAGTTGGAGCTCATTTGTTTGCACACAGTTAATTGTTTTCAAATATTGTTATCTCACACTAATAATTCAACTTAGTATTAATCCTTTGTTTGAAAACAGTTAATTATTTTCAAGTGTTGCCATCTCATACTAATAATTCAATTTCGTATTAATCCTTTGTTTGAAAACAGAAAATTGTTTTCAAGTGTTGCTATCTCACACTAATAATTCAACTTAGTATTAATCATCTGTTCGTACAACGTTAAATGGTTTATAGTGTTGCTATTCAAGATGAGTAATTATCTGGTAATCCAATCTAACATGAATAATTTGCATAGTTTTATGCTTTCAAATAACTAATAATGATTTTCAGTGAACGATTGAACAGTTCTATTTGACACTTAGATGGGACCCGAACAGACACTATCACATTGAGTCAGAATGGAACTGGGAGTAATGGCAATGAAGGGGAAGTCCATGCTTCCCAGATTTCCCGGACGAATGCCTCAACATCAGATCCAGTTTAATGTCATACCCAGGACACACTTTTTGGGGAAGAAATCTTATCCCTGTGCAGAGGATACAGCCAGGTTCTAAAACCGTTGATAGAGCTTGAAAGATATGTGGAATATGAACTCAAAGTTGTTCTTCACCTGCACTGGCTTTTCTATTTAACGACGACCCGAGTTCAAATCCTGCAAGAGGCTGTAGGCATTTCACTTCGCAATCGTTCCCTTGGGAAGAGCATGTCTCCATCTTTTCTACCCCCGTCATAAGTAAATAGTCTGACATTCTTGGTTCTTTAGTCTTAATTAGACAACCTTTAGGACAAGAAAACTCTGAATTCAAACCAGATGTACTCCGCATAAAAAGTGATCTTATGTCACATCCTATTTGTGGTGGAGTGGTTGGGTAAATGGATTCACTGGCTACTCTACAAGAAAGTCAGTCGGATCTTCTATTTCGCTTAAACCTGAGATTTATAAAGCTGTTAATTTTCAGACGATGCTAGTGAAAAATATATGTAATTGTTCATTACGATATATAGTTGATGATACGTGAATGCTAATTAGTGAATACACGTCGATGTTTATTTCAATCATCATTATAATAAATCGTAATTCGACTGTGGATTAATTATTCCGTGGCCTCGAACACTAATGATCGAAAATTTTGACAGCAATCCCTATTGCATGATAATCTCTGTCCGTCTGTCCGTCTCTGCATGAATATTTATATATATATATATATATATATATATATACAACTGACGAAAAGCCAGATGGGTTACGATCCCAGCTTGAAGTATCTCTCGTTTCTAGTCACACTGAGCAGTTGTGATACAACAAAACAGTCTGTCTATGGATGACAATATATATATATATATATATATATATATATTTAGAAAAGTAAATAATTAGACTATATATATATATATATATATATATATAATGATTATTTATTTTTCTAAATCAATAAATGAAGAGTGTTCGATATTGGTGAAAGAGCATATATATCTATTTTACGATACCGTAGAAACAGTCACCAAGCGTTGTTGTCCCTGTGTCTATGCTGTGCTAACTCCAGGGTTCCTAAACGATTTATCCATTTATCTTACTGTTTCTGTTAGAGCTGTCATATAGTCCAAAGTGTTTTGTCGATTGTTTCTGTAATGGTTAACCTGGCATTTCTGTTTAAAACGGGTGTTTGAATAGAAGTGTTGTTTTACAAGTATTCATCCACTTTGATCAATGCATTTGATTATATGCCTATCATTATTTATTCTAAAGTAAAATGGCCATTCTGACTTTCCAATGTGTTGTTTTTGGCATACGAGTAATTGAATAAATTTTATATATATTATATTTGTAGAGAATAAATGTGTAAATGACTGAAAAACATCAATCGAAAAATCAATAAATTCTATTTTGCTATAATAGAAAAACAGATGTTACAAAGTCTTTTCTGGTAAGAATGTAAATATTTTGAGAGAGAAAGTGAAAATTCAAGCAATTTTTGTTAGCCTTAATCTAAATGCACATATTTTGTGTGAGTAAAAGATCTATGTGTGAGAGTGTCACAATGTAATGGGAAAATATATTTTTGCTTTAACATACGTGGTGCTTCAATAAGTTTCCAGACTTTTTTTTTTGTACAGGCATTTAAAATTGTAGTATACTCTTCAAAATTAAGTATGTTATTGCTATACATCTTATGAGATGACTGACCAATTTTTATGATTTCAGGTTGAAATGAACCGCTACAGCAGAAAATGGAATACACTCTACTAAAGCCTGATTGCCACAGCAGGTGAATTTCAAAAATGCAATCTGGACGCGAGGACACTTTAGAAGAACGATATGCAATAAAATTCTGTTTTAAACTTGGAAAAAACGCCACAGAAACGTATGGAATGCTTCAGACTGCTTTTCGACCATCTTGCATTAATCGAGCATCAGTCTTTGAGTGGCATAAGAGATTCAAGGTAACCAGGGAGTCTATAAGGGATGATGAGAGGTGTGGGAGGAGTAAGGAAGTCAATACACCAGAGTTGATTGGCCAAAGGGTTAGGGTTAGGGTTACTATGTTGAGGTTTTAAGGGAGTTCAGCAAGAGATTCCTTGGGAAGAGGCCAGCACTCTTCAAATCGGGTCAGTGGCATTTCCACCAGGACAATGTATCAGTCAACAACTCCATCCTTGTCACAGACTATTTGAACAAGATGGGCATCAAGACAGTTCCTCAGTCTCCCTATCGTCGAGACCTTGCTCCCTGTAACTTCTGGTTATTCCCTACGCTCAGAGGCTGTCGTTATGAGACAATTGAGAAGATGAAAGAGGCTGTGACGAAGATCATTGATACGATAACACAAGAGGACATCCATGGGGCCTTGAAGAAGTTGTTGGAACGGTACAACAAGTGTATTGCACCCGGAGGAGATTACTTTGAAGGAGACTAGAGTTTCATGTGTGTGCTATCAATAAAAGAGCCCATACGAAAAAGTCTGGAAATTTAATCAATGATCCTCGTATATAGGTCAGCAGCTGAAAGTTTTATCAGAAAGCGGAGGGATTTATAATAGCAGTTCTAATAGATCTATGTAAACTATAACACATTCATTTAATTTAAGATGATTAAATGATGTTTAAAGTAAAATGATTCTTTAAAGGAAATAATGTAGATGTTCATTTAAAAGAAGTAAACCGAAAGTTGTTAAGTAAACATAGAATAAGTAAGGGAAGAAATACTTATTTTTTTATTCAAGATTGAGGTTGGCTCGAAATTGGATAAAAAATAGTTGATGATTTATCTTTGATTCTGATTGGTTAAAAAATGTAGTTTTAACATTCTCAGAAGGAACAGACTTTTAAAATTACTTTGGGATTTGATCCTTCTCATTTTTCGTGGCAAGTCAATTATTGTTGTCTGCAAAATATCTATTAAAAATTTTTAAAACTAACGTTTTTGCGCAGTTTGGTCAATAAATACTGATACAATTATTACAGCTTAACCATGTTTTAGTATGTAAATCACTTGATTATTTTGTATGTAAATCAGCTATTTCCCAATATATATATATATATATATAGGATTCTCAAAAAATATGGGAGACTCGAAATATGATACTTGATGAGGCTTGCTTCAAATTCAGCATTACAAGGCAAAGATCAAGGGTAAAGTGAAGCCATCCACGGAATGGAGTAGCGCCCTCCCCTACACCTCGGTGTAGTAGCTATTGAAAAGGGAGTCTTTGGGTCACCCTTGACTAAGGTCAAGACTAACTATGTATATATATATATATTTATTTAAAAGGTTTGGCTGAAATATTAATAGGCTGAGTAAGATAATCTCGTGTAATATGGCCAACTGAGATTTGTTTTTTAATGGAGTCCCCCTTGCAGTCAGCACACTTCTTCCACTGTTGCCCAGTCGGCTGAAGCTGTAGAATACCCCTTGTACATGCAGATGAGTAAGACCCCCTCCAACTAGTGTCCTGGAAAGAACACTGAACAATCTGATGGTGAGGTTGAAGTAATGCAGGAGCTTTGGGGAATACGGAGCACCCCTTCTTGGCCATTGCTCTCGGTCCTCCATGGCCTGGAGTGGTCGCACCTGGTGGGACCCTATCAATGGGTTGAATAGAACTAAACTGCGTACTTATACTAAACTGAATAACTTGAAATAGAACTGTTTTCATATGGAAGATGCGTACTTGTGCTAAACTGAATTGTTTGAAATTGAACTGTTTTTGACACTGAAGCTGTACTTATGCTAAACTGAATTATTCGAACTAGAACTGTTTTGACATTTAACCACGTGTAAACAAAAACTATACTTAAACTAAACTGAATTTCTTGAATCAGAACTGTTTGATCAAACTAAACAGCTTGAAATAGAAATGTTTTTGACAATTGAACAGCTTAACTAAAGTTTTTTTTAAATAGAACTGTTTATTTATATAAAATGGATTTGGCATTAAATAACCTACAAAGGTTGATATGCCATGAAACCCAAACAACCAACCAACTTCATCCACCGATGTGGCAGTGCTTAGATCTCATTGGTAAAAAGTCATCTTCAGCAGATATAAAGTCATCATATGCATTTTCTGCCTTGAAACTTTTCAGCCCAACTCCGTATATAGAAATATATGATAAAAGTTTAAAATTAAAAGCATTTTAAATTCGTGAATTCTTTATAGTGCTCTATGCGAGAAAATGCAGAGCAATACCACAATCTTTTTCAAGTATAAAATAGGATAATAATAAAAACAGGATAAAAACTCATGACTCAGAGTTCTATGCTGTCGATCCTCAGGTGAACCAACATCCAAATATACTTTCTAGCTATAAGTTAGATATTATCACTGCTCTTCTACAAGGATGGCGTTGACATTAAATTAACCACAAAGCTTTATATGCCTTTAAACAAAGAAACCAAACCAAACCAAACTAAATCAAACAAAACCAAACCAAATCAAATATGCAACTGAGTTGAAAATGATCAAACAATTCAAAGATTATGCAAAACGTGGTCGCACCTGGTGGGACCCTATCAATGGGTTGAATAGAACTAAACTGCGTACTTATACTAAACTGAATAACTTGAAATAGAACTGTTTTCATATGGAAGATGCGTACTTGTGCTAAACTGAATTGTTTGAAATTGAACTGTTTTTGACACTGAAGCTGTACTTATGCTAAACTGAATTATTCGAACTAGAACTGTTTTAACATTTAACCACGTGTAAACAAAAACTATACTTAAACTAAACTGAATTTCTTGAATCAGAACTGTTTGATCAAACGAAACGAGGAAAAAACTAGAAAAAATAGTAAAATGTTTCCCCCTTTGTATTCCGGTGAAAATTTTGTTTCTCATGAAAAATTATTCAATCAAATATTTTCTATTTGCTATTTTCCTATACACTATCTATAATTTGCCACAATTGTCATTATATATCCGGAGGCCATTCAATAAATAAAGGTGATTGTTTTAAAAACGTAATTTTTTTTTCAGAATTTCTTTCAATAAATATATAAACCAAGCAATGTTTGGGAATAGTTTACTTTAAAAGTTATTTTAATCTAGGAAAAATATTTGTTATGAAGCTATTCAAAATGGCAGCAAGTCAAACAGAGAACTCCAGGCTTAAACAGAACTCTCTCATAAGATTGTGGTTGGCTGAAATGTGCAAACCATTTGAAATAAACAGGAGAATATGTGATGTGTCCGGCTAAGCATGTTTTAGTCTAAAATATGTTTACAAATTGGTTAAGCATGGGTTTGCCATCACGAACTTGGATCCAAAAGACAGTCTAGAGAGTAGTTCAGTGGTCAGTAAAGAAGGTCATTCGGACAGTCTTCTGGGACAAAAAAGTAACCATCACTACTTGAAATTTACTTGAAATTGATGTAACTGTAAAGAATGCTTCCAGTAGCTAATTCCTTAGGAAAAATTAACCTTATTCTTTGAATGACATATCCCTGCAAAACCATATTCCTGACATATGAATGACATATCCCTGCAAAACAATATCCCTGACTTATGAATGACATATCCCTGCAAAAAATATCCCTGCAAAGCCATATTTCTGCAAAACACAACATCACTAGGGATTTTTATTATTACAATTCACTTAAAATGCTTTAACTAAATAAAGGAATTTCCCGTCTAAGTTTCGACTATATGATAATACTGCGGGGTCCATATTCTCGTTGAATCATCCGAATTCTCGATATTACAGAGATTATTATGGAATGTTAATTGAAATAATTTTTCTAAAATTCAACTCTCAATCTTCGTGGTTGTTCAGATCAGATTATTTTTCAGGCAAAATTATGTTTTATTTTCCTGTTTGGGTCTATTTGTATTATATTATTCGATTTGGCACTACAGAATATGCCGACTACATCTCTGCAGAGGGGAGAAGTCCCCATTTTTAACGAGTGCCCTAACCTGCACCTGATGATGAGACAATATTTTTGGAGCTTTGGGTATTTTGGAGTGCCCATTTATAGCCATTACTCCCAGTTCCACTTTGACACAGAGTGGTAATACCTTTTAGGGTCCCATTTATGGATTAAACAAAAGCATTTACTATACTTGAAACTATTTAACTGTGCACAAACAAATGCATGATGGGGAATAGAATTATTAGTGCTAAATAGTAATACTTGAAATCATTTAACGGTGTGCAATTAGAAATATTAGTGTTTGATTAAAATACTTGAAACCCTTTTGCTGCGTGCAAACAAATAATTAGTATTAAATTTGAGAGAAATAATCGATAAATAGAATTACTAAGGTCAAATATTTCAAACCATTCAAAAGCAATGTTACATTCAAACCATTCGTTTACGAATCATATACATTTGATAGATATCAAACCAAGTTTGGTTAAATACCACAAATTGTTTCTTTTTAAAAATCTTCAAGTGAAGACATTTGAGTCTTCTAACTAGTCTTCATATGTCTGAGTCAAGTTGGTAAAGAAAGTACCTTAATGTAGCCCAAGCGTTTTCGACAATTCTGTTAGTATTGTTATTGTTGTTATTGCTATTTTTATGGATGTTATGGAAATATAGCTTTATTTGTTCATCGATTAGTTCATTAGGGAAGTTATTATTTACTAGGGTTTGTTTTATGTTAGTTCTTTGTAAAATATTGTTTTAGAGGAGGATATGGATTAGTTTTTTTTATTAAAAAAAAACAACGATCTAACACAACCCACGAAGATGGACCAGCGAAATAGTCGAAAGCGCTTGGGCTAATATAAGGATCTTTCTTTACCAACTTGACCCAGACAAAAGAAGACTAGTAAGAAGACTTGAACATCTTCATTTGAAGATTTTAAAAAGCAAACATGGTATTTAATCAGACATGTTTAGATAATGATTTGCTGCTTAAGAATATAATATTATATATATATATATATATATATATATATATATATATATATATACGAGTGTGCGTGTATATGCACGCACGCATGGATGCGTGTCAACAGGATTTGGCATTTAATAACCTACAAGGGTTGATATGCCATAAACACAACCAACCAAACAATCAACCAACCTTTATTTTACTGTTTAGAAAATAGTATTCTTGGATCGACTCTGTCGGACTTTGCTGGACAGGTGAATACTAATTTGTCTCAAATGAACCATATTTCTCCAACACAAGCTTTCTCATGAGTATCATCTTCAGTATCATCGAAATTAAAACTAATTGCTCGCACTTAATCTTTTCATTGTATAAAGAAGGCTGACAACCCTCAATTACCTTTTGATCCCACCACCTTTGAACACGATTGAAACACTTTTGATTAAATTCCTATAAACCTTCTCTTAAGAGGTAATATGACACACACAAACCTTTTGAAATACTTTTTAAAAACTTGTTTACTTACGTGACCACGGATTTAATGAAGGTAAGTATTGCCGAAAGACTTACGATCTAGGGCTTTCGATTAAACTTCTTACCATTATCAAGAACGAGTAAAAACAATAGATTTTACCTGTTTTTAATTCTTAAACGCGTTGTAGATGACGTTAAATATTTGGTTTCGTTTCTTTGTTAAATGGCATATCAACCATTGCAGGTTATTAGATGCCAAAGCCGTCCTTGTAAAAGAGCAGCAGTATTACTATATAACCCAAAGCTGGAGGACTAGGGGTTTCATACCTTTCCCAAGGATATTAGTCCGAAAGTGGACGTAATAGCGCGACTGGTGTTTGAACTCTCTCAATATGATGTCATAGTCCATTACTTTAGCCATTACTTCTCGGGAACTTCCCTGACGTTAACGAATGAGGCAACATGCAGCTAAAATTATAGTTAAACGTATCGATCAATTGCATGTAAAATCAAAGAATTAATTAATTCTTTTATTAAATTATTTGATTATTATTATTATTATTATTATTATTAGTTAATTAATAAATCCACAGAAAGTTCCGAGAATTCGAGAAATCTAGTAACATCCATAATTTTGTCTAGTCCAGATACGGTCAAAATAACTAGATTCAAAACGTTTGAGCAATACTGACACGCACTGAATAATCACATACATTTTCTTATTTGTTAAGTAGAAACTATTGCTTTTCTTAAAAAAATTATTGGGCATGGTCTTTAATCGGATATACAGATTGCTTCCTAAATGCATATACATATATATATATATATATATATATATATATATATATATATATATGATGTGTGTATTTACCAACCCCCTCAATGTCAATTTTTAAGCGGAGTTTTTAATTCAGGGTTTGCCTTCTCCTCGACTGGTTGTCTAACCAAGGCTAAACAACCCAAACTGTCTGTCCTACTATTTAGCCATAGCTGGAGGGAGAATAACTAGATTCATACCTTTCGCAAAAGTATTAGCGCTATGTGAAATGCAAACTGACTTGTCTAGGTTTGAACTCGTATCGCTGTGTCCATTTCCTACGACGATAACCATTAAGCCACATATACCTCCTTCATATATATGACGTGAGTGTGTCTGTGCATATGCATATACATATTTACTGAACAACAATCCTTAAGTTTTAAAATTCAAAGTCTTTCCTCTGACCGTTTGCCCAACCTATAAGAGAGAATCCTTTTTTATCCAATATATATATATATATATATATATATATATATACACACACACTATGTTTGCTTTGGTTTGGCTTCTTTTATATATATCAATCTTTTTGGTTTGGCTTGGCTTCTTTTATATATATCAACCTTTTTAGGTTATTTAATAGCAAATCCACCCTTCCAGAAAAACAGTAGTAGTACTATCTAACCCATAGCTGGGAAGATAAGGGGGTTCATACCTTTCCAAAGGGTATGTGTCCAAAAGTGAAAGCAATTGTGCGACTGGAGTTCGAACTCGCTTATTAGAATTCTGCAGTCCAGCGCTTTAACCATTACACTATAAAGACACCTCCATACGATTTAGGATAGTGTAACAGAGGTAACCAGGTTTGATGAGTCAGTTTCAAGCCTTATGGGTCTTGGTCCGATGACCGCATAAACTAAACTTGATGCAGTCACCAAGCATCGTTGACTCTGTGTCTGCGCTATCCTACCCCCTCCCAATATATATATATATATATATATATATATATATATATATATATATATATATTGAGTGCAAAATAGTCACCGAAGAACACGCACCATACAGATACACATGAAAACGTATATCCTTCCTCCTTTTGCTCTTTTTCACGCTTCACTAGTCGTCTCTCGTTAACCCTACCTAACAGCCACCCGTTTATGTGACACCCACCCAGTATGTAACCTGACACACTATTTTCGTTGATAAGTGCCCCGACTTGTCTAAAAAAGAAAGAAAGAAAAAGAAAGAATCAAACAAAAAAGAAAGAAATCATTCCATCATGAGGTGTTGATCTGTGCGCTTCGAGATAACATTATCTTTAGAAAGATCGCTGCTATTTGTGGCAGAATTGAGTGCTGTGTGGATATCAGTGACAACTGTGGTCAATTCAGGTAGATAATGAAACCAGAGACGCTCACATGCGCATATACAGATAAAGAGAGAACGGAAACCAATACGCGCATGCGCATACTTGTTATCATGTAGCTAGTTGACTGACACAAAGGTGCGGATATTCATTACTCTTAAAGAATGTACGTAAAAAGAAAATGAACAGCGAAAATGAGTTAACAGGACATTTTCTACTACCAAATACATGCTAACTGACCCTGAAAGCTGGTCTGCGCTCGTGCGCGTGTGTGAGTGCGAGTGTGTTTTGTCATTTGCTCGTCTCAGCTTACTTTGAGAGCACAAGGTCAGAGGTGTGAGAATTAGCGTAACTTGCTAACCATTACACCACTAGAGGTAGCCTCTCTCTCTCTCTCTCTCTCACTCTCTCTCTCTCTCTCTCTCTCTCTCTCTCTATCTATCTCCTCATACACACGGGCATGCACAAAAACATACACACTGATATATAAACAAATTATAATCAAATTAGACGACGTTAAGTAGCCTCTCAGTGTCTGTCTATTAGTCTCTCTCTGTCTCTGTCTCTCTCTCTCTCTCTATATATATATAAACTTAAAGTAATTAAAATCTCATTTCATTATTTTAGGTTTCATGCACCAACTATGGAAAAGAAGATACAATTATTAAATGAAACTTTATTAATAAAGTTTTATCTGATGATTTTTTCTTCTATTCTGTATTCGGTCGTGTCAATACTACTATATGAATGCACTACATGGACGCTAACTAAACGTATAGAGAAAAAGCTTGATGACGATTACACAAGAAGGCTGCGAGCAATATTGAACAAGCCCTGGAGGCATCACCCTACAAAGCAACAGCTATACTGCCACTCACCACCCATCACGAAAACTACCAAAATTAGACGGAGCAGACAAGCGGGACACTACTGGAGAAGTAGGGACGAACTCATAAGCGACATACTTCTGTGGACCCCTTCACGAGGACGAGCAAACGCAGGCCGACCAGCTAGAACCTAAATACAACTGCTCTGTGCCGATATAGGATGTAGCCTTGAAGACCTACCGGGAGTGATGGACGATAGAGACGGGTGGTGGGAGAAGGTCAGGGGGATCCATGCTGGCAGCGCGACATAATGATTATGATGATGATTCTGTATTCAGTAAAATAAAACTTAATCTAATGAAACGATCGTAGAAAACTGTGAACTTTTGCTTCTTTATATTTTCTATTGCGCTGCAATATATATATATATATATATATATATATATGAGTAAAGTTGGCGAATGTAGTCGAGGGCGACCGGAAGGCTCCATTTTCAATAGCTACTACACCAAGGTTTAGGGGAGGGCGCTACTCCTTTCCCTGTATTGCTCCACTTTACCCTTGATCCGTACCTAATATTGCTGAGTGTTAAGCAAGGAGGTATCAAGTAACATTTTTAAAGTCTTTGGTATGACGCCACGTGGGATTGAATCCAGGTCCCCCGGACCTTTGGCGAACACTCTACCCACTATCACAGTGTAAATTTATATACAAATCTTAGCTGTAGTACAAAGTCAGAAGTATGTAGGATCGGGTGATAATCAAACTATTTATAGTCGGTTTGACTAGTTTGCTTAACTATCACACCATGTGAAGCCCCTTATATTTGTTATATAATTACAAATGTCTTGGGATAATAAATGTAAAAATCGTTTAAAATAAAGATCATCTTCACTGTACTCCTCTTCAACAACAACTAAATATATTGCATTGGCTTATACGTATTCTTTTTAATCCTCCTGGTGAATTGTGCATAAATAAATTAAAAAAAAACTAGGATTTTACGAAATAATCTTTTCGACTATAAACTTTTTTTTACTTATAATCAGCTGTTACTTTTTTATACTAATCATTTTTGATTAGGTATTGGTACAAGGTCATAAAGTATGGAGCACCCAGAGATGATCTATAACCGGCAAGTTGTATGAGCTGCTACAATTTGTTTGAAGTATACCGCTTTGTTGTTGTTGTTTTTTCTTTTTTAGGGGTAACTATATTCTGCCTTGCTAAAGATTTGAGGGATTATATTCTAAGTCAGTTAATATCATCTTCCTGCAGTTGAATTGTTGACAGAAAAGTACAGTACACTTAAGAGTAATTATATGGACACTCCCTTACCATTAACTGTTGACACTTATCACTGAATATAAGGGATTATGAGACTCTGACATTTTGTTTCATTTGGCACCTGCCATGCTTTCTTTATCTACCTGTATATTGTCTCTAGAGAGTAAACTTATACACGACTATTCAAAAGCAATAAAAACGGTTAATTGAAATAGTTTATATTTATGTCTTGCTGAAAGGTATTGGTTTAAATGTTAATGTGTTAGCCTAGTACATTAAACCATTATACCATGTAAGACGCCCCAAAATCCGTGTTAGGTTGCTCTCATATTTCACATTTTTGTGTAGACGCATCTTTTGGTTGTATTCAAAGCAAATCCATCCACCATTTACGAATTATCACAACCATTTCATTCTTTTATTACATCGACTTTTTGCAATTTGTATTTATGAGGTCTGTAAGCGTTCCAATCCTAGAAAACGGATTTTAACCCAAATAAAAGATAATGGAACTGATTGATTCAATGATTGATTTTAACAGCATTTAACAGCATTTTAACAGCATTGGCAAAGGATTATTTTATGGCCCGAAGTTTAGAATAGTTTCGTTTCTTTGTTTATTAGCCTATCAATCTTCGTGAGTTATTTAACGCCAAACTGATCCTTGTAACAAAACAAGTGATACTATAAAACCTATAGCTAGGGGCTTCATTACCTTTCCCAAGGGTATTAGTCTGAAAGTGAACGTAATAACGTTACTGAAATTTGAACTCACTTACTTCGAGGTTGCATTTTAGCCATTATGAAACTAGGTCTCCACATAAGTTAAGGAATCACGTTCCTAATACGCTAATATTCACTTTTTTGTGTTACTCTTTCTTAAGAGTTTTTTTTTTTTGTACACGGTACTATTTTAATACTGGTAATTTCAAACAGATCTAACTTGTAGATGTGATCCTAACTGGTACGAACACGCCGAGTCAGTGTGGACATAAAAGTAATGGCTTTGAACATGTACTCCATAGATCTCCAAAACCAGAGCCTCGCCATCTGATACAGTTTAATGTCATATCCAGGACACCCCTTTCGGTGGTGGTGATGGTGAGGAGGCTATTACACTCTGAAGGGATACAGTCATCGTATGATTAGTCTCTACTGACATGTTGATATAAGGGAACTGGTCTCAAAATGAAATGAAATTAACTGATCTTCAAAATTACAACATGGTCGATTCAGTGAACACATTAAACGTTTTATCATCATTTTTATTCTGTTTAAGAATGAAAGTTTCTAGCTTACTTTTGAGCTATAATTTACATTATTTATACTACTTGGACGCTAACTAAACGGCTGAAGAAGAAGCTAGACGGCAATTACACGAGAATGTTGAAAGCAATATTAAACAAGTCCTGGCGGCAACACCCCACAAGACACCAACTATACGGCCACTTGCCTCCCATCACGAAAACTATACAAGTTAGACGAACCAGACACGCAGGACACTGCTGGAGAAGCAAGGACGAACTCATCAGTAATGTACTCCTATGGACCCCCGCATATGGCCAAGCAAAAGCAGGACGACCAGCTCGAACATATATACAGCAGCTATGTGAGGATACGGGATGTAGCCCTAAAGACCTGCCAAAAGCGATGAATGATAGGGAGAAGTGGCGAGAGAGCGTCAGGGATATCCGTGCTAGCGGCACGACATGATAATGATGATGATACTTAGATTAATGTCCTAGCTTTGCTATATTTTGCCCTGCAAAAGATTAGAAGGGTTATGTTCTTAGTCGCTAAATATAATCTAACAACAGATGAATTTTTGATAAAAAAAAGTTCAGGATATTTGACAGGAATTAAATGGACACTCCCTTATTTTAATGTTTTGGCCGTTTTACCCTACGGCTTTCTATAGGTATCTTTTACCATAGTCGGCAACTTTCAGAGTATCAGACCTAACCTTTTACTCCACGGGAGTAGATTGTTTTCATTCCGCTGTATATAACTTGGAACATCTCAAATCAGTTGATTCACCTTCTTTGTTATTTCACCTTTCTAATGCTTTTTTCCCTTTATATTCCAAACATTTGTCGGTGGAGCTTAATCTTCTGCAGGGGATGCAATCAGAGTATATACACCCACTCACTCTGAGAAGTATACACACAAACTTGTGTATGAGTGGATGTGTTTGTGTGTGTGTGTTTCTCTATTTATACGTGTATCTTTATAATTACGTGTACATATATCAAGGTGGAAGAAACTGCGTTTCATTTTATCGGTTAGGTCTGATTTCCATATAGTCGATAGCCTATTGATAGCTGTCCATGCTTTCGTTAACCTCGTTTCGATGTCCTTTTCGGTTGATTCGACGCTGCTTCCTAGGTACGTGAAGCAAAAGCAGGACGACCAGCACGAACGTACATTCAGCAGCTGTGTGAGGATACAGGATGTTGTCCTGAAGACCTGCCTAGGGCGATGAACGATAGGAAGGAGTGGCGAGAGAGGGTCAGGGATATCCGTGCTGCCAGCACGATATGATGATGATGATGATGATATCAAGGTGTGTGTTTGGGTGTGCTCATACGAACATTTGTGTGGATGTTTCTCAGTGTGAGTGTGTATGCATATGCATATGTGTGGATATATATGAGTGTTTATGTCACTATGTGTACATGTCATTGAGTATGTGTGTGCATGTTTCTCCGTGTGTGTGTGTGTGTGTGTGTGTGTGTGTGTGTGTGTGTGTGTGTGTGCATTTGTGTGTGGGTACACGTATAAGAATGTCAGTGTATATGCATGTGCGAAAACGTGTTGGTGTGCAAGTGCGTGTGTTTGTGTGAGTCTTTGCTTGTGTTTCTTTATTTGCGTATGCATTCTTTTCACTGTGACAATGTGAGTATTATGAATGTGTGTATGTGTGTGTGTGTATATAAATGTGTGTGTATATAAATGTGTGTGAAATTGTGGATATGCAAGCGCGCCTGTTTGTAGGTATTTGTGTATGTGTGTGCGTTTATGTACGTGTGCATGTGTGAACGGATGTGTGGGAGTGCATGAACGTCTGTGTGTGTATTTCTCTGTGTGAGTGAGAGTATATTCTCTGACTTTATCCCCTGAAGAGGAATAAGACCTTACCCCAACAATAATGAATGTTCTGGGTACGATATTGAATTGTATCAGATGGTGAGGCTCCAGTTATGTAGATTTGGGGGTGTGGACTACTCCTTCATTGCTATTGCTATCAGTGTCACTCTGACCTGGAGTGTAAGAACCTGTTGGGGTTCCATCAATGGGTCAAGTAGGTCGGTTTAAAAATTATTCGTATTCGATGGGAACATGTGCAAAAACAAAATAAAATAAATAGAATTAAGAAACAACTACACTAAAAATGTAAATATGAACGTACAATGAAAATAGTTCTCTAACCTCAAGGCTTAAATCACCCTTGACGGGTTGACATGCCGTTAAAATCAACCAGTCAAGCAAACGTCTTCGTCTACGATTTGAACACGTACTGCTGACTCCATTTCTACGATAACCATTTAGCTACGCGCACTACCTCACAATAAAAATGCCCTCATGGTGAAGCTTAGAATATGTCGGTTGTATCCACTGCAAAGGTTTAAAAAAAAAAGTCTGAGTCCTGTGCATGACACTAAACTGCGTCTGATCGTGAGGTTTCAATTTTCGAGGCCAGAGAAGTGTGGAGTACCCCTTAATTGCCATTACTGTCGAGTCTGATCTGACCCGCTTAGAATGTTCATACCTATAGGTCAGATAATTCTGTTTAACAAATATACCAATTTGATAGGAACATGAGCATAAAGAAATATACCAAGAAACAAAAACTCAAAAAATATAAATATCAACATATAATGAACGCGATTCCCTAACCTATTCGCATAAATTAACCTGAGACGTGTTTGCCATGCTGTTAAAAATCATCCAATCAGCCATTCCGTCAAATGAGATTTATTCATGCCTCCCATTAAGCAAGATTTAACACAAGGTCTTTTCATTGAGGGGATTTAGGGGAGGAGGAGGAGGTTAGGCTCAAACCGAAACTCATGCCCTGCCGGACAATACTGGTCATAGGATTACTAGGTACAATGTGAACTATGCATGGCTTTGCTAAGTCTCCCGAGACGTATGCCAGGTAACCTTGCTGGTCAAAGCTTTATCAGAACCGAAGGTCTAGCTCGAAATCTATCATTTATATTCTCAAAAAATAACTCATTGACTAATTTTCATCATAAAAAATATTCATATTTTAACTTTGATAAATAATAATTTTTTATTATTATTTTGATCCAGTGATGTCATAAAACATTTCCTGGTAAACAAAGATGTATTCTCTGGAAAAATAAAGAATAATAAAAAAAAAAACTAACCTTTGTAGTCTATTTTCCCATGCGGGTTTATTGTAACATTTTAGCAAAACGTTAAATACTAAACAACAGATCGTGAGAATAAGTATTTTTGTCTTCTTATTAGAGTCAAGAGTTTTATTGAAATTTCCTGTTGTTGAAAAGAAAGAAAATTAAAAAGAATTTTGCTTACTCTCATGTTTTAGATCCGGCATTCCACAATGTAAAACGGGATTAATCATGATGACGTGTAAAATATTTGTAAGTCTACGATTTCTCTTACATCCTATCCAACACAATTATATATTTAAGACTTTAGCTCCATTTCCACATGGCCTTTATATACATGTGTTTGTGCTTGTTTGTTTGTGTGTGGTGAAGGGCGTAGGTGTATGTGTGTGAATGTGTTTGTTTGTTTGGAACTAGTTACACAGCCGATTGATTGTGAATTGAGAATTACTCTCATACTGACCTTGTGTCAATCTAAGCTAAGCTGAGTACATATAGGCGAATGTGTGGATGTGTTTCTATGTATATGAATGTGTGTTTGTGATTAGGTGTGTGTGTGTGTATATATATTACATATGCCCGTGGTGTAATGGTTATCGTCGTAGGAATTGGACACGACGATACGAGTTCGAATCCTGGACGAGAGTGATTGCATTTCACATAGAACTAATACCCTTGGGAAAGGTATGAATCCAATTATTCTCCAGCTATGGGTAAATAGTAGAGAAGACTGTGTTCTTCAGCCTTGGCGAGGCAACTATTCTAGGAGAAGGAAAACTCTGAATTCAAACCTGTTAAACTCCGCTTAAAAATTGACCTTGTGTCATATCCTGCCCGAGCGGAGGGGGTTGGTAAATATGATATATATTACATATGCACGAGCGTGTGAGCATGCGCGTGTCTGTGTATGTGATTATGTATTTGTTATTGTATGTACCCATATTTAATGTGTGTGTGTGTGTGTGTACGTTTTCTTGTATATGAATATTAGTGTAGAGGCATGTGCAAATAAGCGTTGGTGTACAATTGCGTGTGTTTTTGTGATTCTTTGCGTATGTTTCTTTGTGTGCACGTGCATTTTTTTCAGTGTGAGAATGTGAGTATTATGAATGCGTATAAGTGTGTGTATATATAAATGTGTGTGAAATTGTGGATATGCAAGCACGTCTGTTTGCAGGTGTTTGTGTATGTATATGCATTTATGCATGTATATGTGTGTATGTATGTGTATATTTCTCAGTGTGAATGAGTGTGTATATGCAGCTGTGTGATTGTTCCAGCGTTTGTGCATATGAGTGCTTCGGTGAGTATGTCTATATGTCATTGTGTATGTGTGTATGCATGTTTCTGTGGATGTGTGTGCGTACGTGTGCATTTATTTATGTATGTATGTGTGTGCGCATTTTCTTATATATGATTGCCTGTGTATATGCCTGTGCGAGAACGTATGGTTGTGTAAGCACACGTGTTTGCGCGCGTGTGTGTGTATGTGTGTGTGTATCTTTGTGCATGTTCATTGTGTGCATGTTTCTCACTGTGTGAATGTGTTTATTATGAATACGTGTGAGTATGTGCACGCGTGCGCGCGTGTGTGAATGCATATGAACTTGAAGTACGCAAGAGCGCTTGTTTATAGGTGTTTGCGTATGTGTTTGTGTGTCTCTGTGTATACGTATGCATGTGTGTGTGCGCTTGTTTATAGGTGTTTGCGTATGTGTTTGTGTGTCTCTGTGTATACGTATGCATGTGTGTGTGCGCTTGTTTATAGGTGTTTGCGTATGTGTTTGTGTGTCTCTGTGTATACGTATGCATGTGTGTGTGCGCTTGTTTATAGGTGTTTGCGTATGTGTTTGTGTGTCTCTGTGTATACGTATGCATGTGTGTGTGCGCTTGTTTATAGGTGTTTGCGTATGTGTTTGTGTGTCTCTGTGTATACGTATGCATGTGTGTGTGCGCTTGTTTATAGGTGTTTGCGTATGTGTTTATGTGTCTCTGTGTATACGTATGCATGTGTGTGTGCGCTTGTTTATAGGTGTTTGCGTATGTGTTTGTGTGTCTGTGTATACGTATGCATGTGTGTGTGCGCTTGTTTATAGGTGTTTGCGTATGTGTTTGTGTGTCTCTGTGTATACGTATGCATGTGTGTGTGCGCTTGTTTATAGGTGTTTGCGTATGTGTTTGTGTGTCTCTGTGTATACGTATGCATGTGTGTGTGCGCTTGTTTATAGGTGTTTGCGTATGTGTTTGTGTGTCTCTGTGTATACGTATGCATGTGTGTGTGCGCTTGTTTATAGGTGTTTGCGTATGTGTTTGTGTGTCTCTGTGTATACATATGCATGTGTGTGTGCGCTTGTTTATAGGTGTTTGCGTATGTGTTTGTGTGTCTCTGTGTATACGTATGCATGTGTGTGTGCGCTTGTTTATAGGTGTTTGCGTATGTGTTTGTGTGTCTCTGTGTATACGTATGCATGTGTGTGTGCGCTTGTTTATAGGTGTTTGCGTATGTGTTTGTGTGTCTCTGTGTATACGTATGCATGTGTGTGTGCGCTTGTTTATAGGTGTTTGCGTATGTGTTTGTGTGTCTCTGTGTATACGTATGCATGTGTGTGTGCGCTTGTTTATAGGTGTTTGCGTATGTGTTTGTGTGTCTCTGTGTATACGTATGCATGTGTGTGTGCGCTTGTTTATAGGTGTTTGCGTATGTGTTTGTGTGTCTCTGTGTATACGTATGCATGTGTGTGTGCGCTTGTTTATAGGTGTTTGCGTATGTGTTTGTGTGTCTCTGTGTATACGTATGCATGTGTGTGTGCGCTTGTTTATAGGTGTTTGCGTATGTGTTTGTGTGTCTCTGTGTATACGTATGCATGTGTGTGTGCGCTTGTTTATAGGTGTTTGCGTATGTGTTTGTGTGTCTCTGTGTATACGTATGCATGTGTGTGTGCGCTTGTTTATAGGTGTTTGCGTATGTGTTTGTGTGTCTCTGTGTATACGTATGCATGTGTGTGTGCGCTTGTTTATAGGTGTTTGCGTATGTGTTTGTGTGTCTCTGTGTATACGTATGCATGTGTGTGTGCGCTTGTTTATAGGTGTTTGCGTATGTGTTTGTGTGTCTCTGTGTATACGTATGCATGTGTGTGTGCGCTTGTTTATAGGTGTTTGCGTATGTGTTTGTGTGTCTCTGTGTATACGTATGCATGTGTGTGTGCGCTTGTTTATAGGTGTTTGCGTCTGTGTTTGTGTGTCTCTGTGTATACGTATGCATGTGTGTGTGCGCTTGTTTATAGGTGTTTGCGTATGTGTTTGTGTGTCTCTGTGTATACGTATGCATGTGTGTGTGCGCTTGTTTATAGGTGTTTGCGTATGTGTTTGTGTGTCTCTGTGTATACATATGCATGTGTGTGTGCGCTTGTTTATAGGTGTTTGCGTATGTGTTTGTGTGTCTCTGTGTATACTTATGCATGTGTGTGTGCGCTTGTTTATAGGTGTTTGCGTCTGTGTTTCTGTGTCTCTGTGTATACGTATGCATGTGTGTGTGCGCTTGTTTATAGGTGTTTGCGTATGTGTTTGTGTGTCTCTGTGTATACGTATGCATGTGTGTGTGCGCTTGTTTATAGGTGTTTGCGTATGTGTTTATGTGTCTCTGTGTATACGTATGCATGTGTATGTGCGCTTGTTTATAGGTGTTTGCGTCTGTGTTTGTGTGTCTCTGTGTATACGTATGCATGTGTGTGTGCGCTTATTTATAGGTGTTTGCGTATGTGTTTGTGTGTCTCTGTGTATACGTATGCATGTGTGTGTGCGTACGCCTGTGTATGTGTGAACGTGTGTGTGGGCACACGCGCGTGTGTGTGCGGGCGTGCATAATTTTGCTTGGCAAGTGGCAATTAAAAACGACGGTTAATGAACTAATTTCACAGGTTATTGATTAGGAAGTGATATTTGTTCTCTCAATGTATCCAACCACTGAAATGTGTGTCTTTTTCATAACTCCTATTTGAACTCTAACTTTGTAGCCCTGAAAACAGTGGTTATAGACAGCCCAGTCTGCGAAGGTAGAGTTTAAAGAGATTTTCTGGTTAAGTGACTTAAATGTTCGTACACAAAATCAAGAAGTTCGACACTTGACAAAGATGGTCGCTATTTGCACTTTCGATATTAAACACTCTTAATTAAAAGTTGACATGATAAAGTAGGAAAGGAAAATAGAATGAGAAGATTCTTTGGCACCAGTCTTTCAAGTGTAAGAGCTCGGCTGCCGTGAAAATCAGCATACGAAATCCTTCTCAGTAGACTGGGCTTGACCAAAAGTTACTGTTGCCATTTTGAAAAAATATATTTTCCAGTTTGGTTTCTTTGGTTTTTTGTTTAATGGCATAGCAACCTTCGTAGATTATCTAATACCAAATCTATCTTTGGAAAAGAACAGTAGTGAAAGTATATAACCTATACCTGCTAGAATAAGGAATTTCATATCTTTACCAGAAAGTATTAGTCCAAAAGTGAACACCATAGTGCCGAGGCCGTCCTTGTAGAAGAGCAGCAGTGATATTATTTAGTCAAAAGCTGAGGGATAAGTCGGTTCATATCTTTCTCCAAGAAGTCCGAAGGTGAACATAACAGCACGACTGGAAATCGAACTCGTTTACTTCGGTACGCTAGCCACAACTCCTTCCCCTAATCCCTTTTTAAAGTTTACGCAGTGTTGTAAAGTAAAGTTAGCGACCAAAGTCGAGGGTGACCCGAAGGCTCCCTTTTCGATAGCTACTACACCAAGGTGTAGGGGAGGGCGCTACTCCATTCCCAGGATTGCTCCACTTTACCCTTGAACCGTACCTTATAATGCTGAGTGTTAAGCAAGGTGGTATCAAGTTCCATTTTTAAAGTCTTTGGTATGACTCGACCTGGGATTGAACCCAAGTCTCCCGGGCCATTGGCGAACACTCTAACCGCTGTAGACAACAAAAAAGTAGCGTTTACTGTTATTTTGTACTTACTACTTCGGAAAATTAAGTCATGATCTCTTCGTATTATATTAGAATTTATGTAGCAATATATAGTTTTTACCCGTGTTGTAAGAGTACTGTAGCGTAATGGCTAACGTACAGGACTGACTTACAGTACTAAGCGAGTTCAAACTCCAGTTGCGCTAGCATGTTTACTGTTGGACTAATAACCTTGGAAAAGGTAAGAGACCTCTTATACTCCTAGCTATGTGTTAGATTGTACCGCTGCTGTACTTTTACATAGATAGCTTTGGCATCAAATAACCAACGAAGGTTGAGAGGCCATTAAAAGCAACGGAATCAGAGGAACCTGCTTATGTGGGCATGACAGGGTGGAACGATAAAATTGTCGCCCTAGAAAAGACGACATGATTCCATTTCCGTTTAACGAAAACCGGTTTTGTTTTTTAGTTGCAGACCACCTACTAGTTGGCCAGTTGTGTACAAATCCCAAGAGCGATAGGAGCCTTCTATCATGTCTGAAAGTGACACAATGTTCAATGAGCGAGATCGGAGATGCGCCGCTGTACAACTCATGTCTCTACCGATCCAAGTTATGACAACAGGACCATTGCCAGTACCCTCAAAATGCAAATCTGGATTGCCACGAATAACAGGAACGTGCCCTGGGTGATGAAAACAAAGTTTCTGGCTACGGTTATGGTCTTTGGTGTGGTTTCAAGTGAGGGCCACATCATGCCACCTCACATCTTCGAAGTCGGCTTGAAAGTCAACACCAAAGTGTACCTGGATGTGCTGAAGAGTGTGGTGATCCCCTGGTGCAATCAGGTGGCCGGTGGCAGACCCTCAACGCCGGCCCACAAGTCCAAAGAGACCCAGGAGTGCTACGACTTTGTACCCTTCTCTGACTGCCCCCCTCCTCCCACGACCTGAACTTGCTGGACTACTTCGTTTGGTCATACGTCGAGAATATCACCAACATGACCTCCCACAACACCAAAGCCAGCCTGATCGCCGCCATCCGCCGAGTATTCGCCGAGCTCCCGCCGCTGCTTGTGGAAATGGCACGCTCCCAGTTCCGGATCCGTATCGAGGCGGTGATTGAGGCTGAATAGATGTCTGCTCTACTACATAATCAAGTTACCTGAATTGATTTTTTCAATAAATTTTTTAAAATAAAGCTGTAGTGTTGTTTTCTTTAGGACAACAATTTTATCTTTCCATCCTGTAGATGTCAACTCTACTACATAATCAAGTTACCCGAATTGATTTTTCAATAAAAGTTTTAAAATAAAGCTGTAGTGTTGTTTTCTTTAGGACGACAATTTTATCGTTCCACTCTGTATATTTATCCAATAAGAAAAGTGCTCAATATCACAAAGAGGTCGCCATGTTTAAAACGTGAAGGGCAGATATAAGAATTTTTGTTTAAAAGTAAAAGAGATTAATAACTTACAAGTCGGGGGTCATCATCAGGTGAGATTCTTTCGTATATATAAATAAGTAAAGTTAGCGACTATAATCGAGGATGATCCAAAGGCTCTCTTTTCAATACCTACTACCCCGAGGTATGGGGGAGGGTGCAACTCCAATCCCTGGATTACTCCATTTTACTCTTGATCCGTACCTTATAATGCTGAGTGTTAAGCAAGGCGGCATCAAGTACCATATTTGAGTCTTTGATATAACTTGACCTGGGACTGAACCCCAGTATCCCGGGCTATTGGCAAACACTCTACCCTATTGGCAAACGCTCAACCCATTAAACCAATATATATACGTTAATATTGTTTCGTGACAGATAACAGACAAACTGAATTGGGTTGTTTTTTAATTATTTTACTTGTTTGCCAGTAGGATACTGCAGATATAGATCAAACCCAATAAAATATTCAGAAAGGTTCATTTAAATATGTACAACGTTCCTGAATTTCAGACACACTACAACGGCAACTTATGTTCTTGATAATTACCATCAATGGTCGAAACCATTAGCACTTATACTAAGTTATACAAAAATATATACAATATATGTTGTAAAAAGAAAAAAAGGAAAGAAAAATACATATAAATGGATGAGAAAATTTTTTTTTAAATATTAGTCTATGTTCACCTACGCGTTTCGACCAGCAATAGAAATGTTCCAAGATATGAAATTATGAAAACTTAATTTGGAAGGTATATCTGGAGAAAATATTTTTTGGTAATCCTCAGGGAGAAAATTTTGAGTTTAAAATGATACAGAAAATTATTCGAAAAAACAAAAATTTCTCATCCATTTTGATGTATTTTTCTTTCCGTTTCTTCTTTTTACAACATATCTATCTGATTCATTTCAATTTCATATCTTACTCAAATATATATATATATATATATATATATATATATATATATATATATATATTAGATTTATATATCTAATAATATTAAATATATATTAGATTTATATATTTAATGCCATGGAAGTTTGTCTGCGATTTTAGGTTTCATGTATATATATATATATATATATATATATATATATATATAATTCACCATGTATACCTGCGTAAAGCGTTGGTCTTTACAGAAGATAAGTTTTTGAGCATATCTTAGATTAACGTTGTTCTTTAACTGCGACAAATGATAAAAATACCTTTTTGAAGTAAAAAAATAAGGGTCGTTTATTACACAAAGTTGTTCATTACTCGTGTATATACGGTAGTTACAAGGTCTGCCGTATTTATTAATAAAAAATGCTCGATATCGGTGACATATCATATGTTGATTTAAGTTTGAATAGTGTAGACACAGATTCAGTGGCGCTTGGCGTCAACAAGTTCTGCTTTGAGATTCAAAATTATATATATATATATATATATATATATATATATATATATATATATATATATATATATATAAGGGTGTTTGGTAGGAAATGCATTAATCTAACTGCACCATGGATCTGCGTTTGGAAAGCAGACCAAGGTAAAACGGCGTGGAAGACAAACTAATGTCAATGCAGCAATCTTCGTTTTCCATGTCACCGATGTTGCCCAAGTGAAGAAGAAGGGCGTGGTGAACGTAACATCAATGTCATGGAGTACTCAAAAAAAAAAAAAATTTTTAAATTTAAAAAATTAAAAAAAGCATGGAAATACCAAGGACTCCAGTTCCGTATTTTTTTTTCGGAAGATTCTATCATGGATGAATTGGTATGACTGCAAGAGAGAAAAAGTTTTATTCAGATTAGATTGTCTCCTATATTGGTTACCAATTAAAGCGAAAATTCTCTCTCTCTCTCTCTCTCTCTCTCTCTCTCTCGATATATATATATATATATATAAAGTAGTTACACAAGAATCAATACAAGTTGTTATCAGATTTACGTCTTCTATCTTTACTCACACATACACACATATATAGAAAGAGAGAGAGAGAGAGAGAGAGAGAGAGAGAGAGAGAGGAGGCATTCAACCAAAAATATAAGAATTGAAGATAATGGAAGGCATGAAACTGACAGTTACCACGCGTTCTTGATTTCTGGGTGTAGAATTTATTGCTATATAGGCTGTGTACTTTTCTCCTATTAGTAACTTAAGCCCGACAACACACACACACATCCACACACACACACACTATATATATATATATATATATAAACTGTTGGTTGTCACAGTCTTACTTCGTGGATTTGTGGCAAACTAAATGCAATATAATTCGGAGAGAGCTCAATATCTGCAATAGAGCTAATATATATTAGTTTATATATATATTTAATAGCATGGAAGCTTGTCTACGACCTCAGATTTCATGACGTTTTATAAACAACAATCATCAGGCAAGAACGAAAAATAATGAAGAAATCGAAAAAAATCCAAAAATACAGTTAAAAGAACGTTAGAATAGTGTTACAACTTTTTATGTTTGTGTGTGTGTGTGTGTGTGTGTGTGTGTGTGAGTATGTATGTGTTTGTGTAGGTTATATTAGCGGATTATTGTGTGTTGACGTATAAATGATATTTAGTATGTGTGTGTATGAAAATACATGCGCCGCGCAGTAAATTTGAGTTTGTCTCCTAGATGTATGAGACGGGATGTATAGTCAAAGTCGCGACAGATTGACCGAGAAAAAAATGTATTTCTTGTTTCTTTTTTATATTCATGTGTGTGTGTGTGTGTGTGTGCGCGCGCGTGTGTGGTGATGATTTTAACTAAGGAACAAAGTATCATCATTGCATTATGAAGAAAATAAAGTTTTTATTTATGAGCATAATAGAGGAAGGAGTATGGTGGGACAGAATCGCGATAAATATCATGGTGATCAGATATGTTATATTGTAATATACGCAAGATTACTATTTTATGCTGGAATATGATTTGTGCTAGATTTAAATAATAATTTGTATTAGCTATGATGTGTTAATGATATATTGCATATACATCATGGTAATATATATATATATATATATATATATATATATTCTGATTATACCTAATCTGGTATTTTAGCATCGAGCACTCTTTTCTTATTTACTTTTTTAATTTACTTTTCTTCAATGTTCATATATATATATATATATATATATATAGAGAGAGAGAGATGGGGAGAGAGAGAGGGGGGGAAAATGGAGAGAGAGAGAGAGAGAGAGAGCTCTATCAAGATGTGAGTACGTGGGAATGATTTAACTTAGCGTTTATTCACCCATTTACTTATACAACCGGAAAGTGACAGGAGATTTTTTTGACTGCAAATCTGACGATGCATCAGATTGCAGGTAAAGGTGAGTTCATGACTCTCGCAACATCATCTTAGCTTACTTTTCCGTAGTGTTTACTGTTATAACACGTTTCACTTCCATTCTCTTTCCTTCACTCTCTTAATTTATATATATATATATATATATCCAAAGACAAGCATATACGACCTTGTGTTTTTTGAGTAGACAGCAACTTTATTTGCCAAACAATGAATTAACCTTCTAAGCTTACACGCATATATATATATATAAATATATGTATATTCTCATATGATCCAATGAGGAAATCCAAGATAAGTACTCAATACCAACGGCTATTGATGTATAATTAATTTGGGATTAATGATATATCAACACTCAACGTGCAGAGCTAAAAAATCCTTTTTTATAATGACAAAAAGAAAAAAAATCACTTTCTTGGTATCAATTTAAATTTATTTCAGGTTTCAATAAGCTTTTTACGCGCGTATCTATGTGTGTGACGGGTGCTGGCAGGCGCTCAATAAAGCTAAAAAAATGAAGCTGACGTCTTTTGGGTTCTTTGTCGAATGACATATCAACGTTTGTAGGTTATTTAAGCCGTCCATGTAAAAGAATAGAAGGGGTATTGATTAAAATCAATATCGGAAGCGGAGAAGTGAGTTTACAGCTTCCCCAAAGTTATTAGGTCAAAAGTGAACGTAATAACGCGAATGGAGATCGAACTCGCTCACAATAAGCAGAGTCTAGCACATTAGCCATAACAACACGGCGACTCCAACGTCAGTTTTTACAAAATTGGCATTCAAAAAAGTGCAACATTCGGAAACTTTTGGATGAGAAAGACTCGATTATTGACATGAACGCTGCATATATCTTATGTTTGTATTGGAATATATATATATATATATATATTAGTTTTTACATATACTTAATAGAATGAATGCTTATCTACGACCACTGGTTTCATGCCGTCTTCACACAGTAATCATCAAGCAGAAAATGCTTTTTCGCAAGAAAAGCTTTGCATGACGCAAAATAGCAACCGTTAATTCCTCCGTGAGAGTGCTCAACACTCAGGGTGAGGAAGCATATATACTGTCATTCACAGACAGAATGTTTCGTTATATCGCAACTCATCAGTGTGTTTAGACAGGCGAGATGCCTCAAGCTGTGATCGAAACCCAACCAACTTTACGTCAGTCTGATAAAATTACCAAGTAATATATATATATATATATATATATATATATATATAAAGGAATATATTACGCTTTAAAAGAGTTCTGAAACAGAACGCTATCAACGGAAATTGAATGATGAAAACTTTCTCATATTTTGTTTCATTTAAAATAGATAAGATTGGATATAATGCAAGAAAGAAAATTTTATATTAACTGACCTGATGATGGTTTAATGCAAAAGCCAAAATGGTTAAAGTTAACAAAAAATTCAACTATCAATAAAATCATCGTTTGAATACTTGTTTTTTTCATATTTGCGCGTGCCCACACACACACATATATATATATACATGCGCGCATGTGTGTGCGTATGTATATAATATAAAACAATGAAAGCTTAAAATCCTTACAAAGTTTTCTTATAAATTTTCAAGAAAAGCATAAACCTGTCTTGATGTATGTAAGTTTGATCAATCTGTTTCTCTCTCTCTCTCTCTCATATATATATATATATATATATATATATATGTGTGTGTGTGTGTGTGTGTGTGTAGGAAAATGAGCCTTAAAGACAAACAAAAATACTGTATCATAACGACAGTCACCAAGCACAGTTTACAGTGTATCTATGATATTTTAGAATGAAGGAAAATAGGGTGTTGAAGATTTTGACTTACCAGGAAATATCTGGACTCAAAACTTGTCCGTCGAACAGTATAGACTTGTAATGATGATCGTTTATTTTTTGTAAATTGGTTTGACTTGGTTTCTTTGGTCGATGGCACATCAACCTTCGTGCTTTGTTTACTGACTAAGGCATCCTTGTTGAAGAACAGTAGTAGTACTGTTTAACCCACAGTTAGGGTGGAAATAAGGGGCGTTCAAACCTTATCGATGGTTACTAGTCCAAAAAATGAACCTAATAGTGCAACTGGCGTTCGAAATCGTTTATTTCGAAATTGCAGTTTAGTACGTTACTCACTTAACCAGATCCCAGTCGGGTGAGGTTGTAGAATATGCCGACTGCATCTCTGCACAGGGGTAAGACCTTGCCATCAACGAGTATCTTCGATATGACACTAAACAGCACCTGATGATAAGATAACTGTTTTGGAGATTTGGAGAATGTGGAGTACTCCTTCATTGCCATTACTCCAGGGCCCTCTCTGTCCCCAAGTGCTAGTACCTGTAAGGGTCCCGTTTATGATCTGTTAAACCATTTAACAGTGTGCAAACAAATGACTGATGTTAAATTGAATGGTTACTGTTACATAGCAGTATTGGAAAACGTTTAGCTGTGTTCAAATAAAACTATCAGTGTTAGATAGCAATGCTCGAAACGATTTAACTGTTTCAAACACATGAGCTTTGATTCGTTTAGAAAGAATGTTACCGACAAACTATTCTTTTAGAAATCATATATATATATATATATATATATACGTGTGTGTGTGTGTGTGCGTGTGAAAATTATTTGGCATTAAATAACCTACAAGAGTTGATATGCCAACAATCCAACTACTATACCATAGGAACGCCCACTTATTTTTGTTGATGTATCTGTGTGTATTTACACATGTGTGCACACTCGTGCATGTGTTAGTGCCTGCGTACGCCTATATATATATATATATATGTATGTGCATGTGTGTCTTTATGTGTGTGTGTCTTTATGTGTGTGTGTGTATTTGTCTTCCCTTGTATATATAGATAGAGTGCGTGTACGTATGTGCATTGGTAGCAATACAAAAGAAAACAAAAGTCAGTATTGTCAAATGCTGTGCCACAGGCATTTCCACCTAGAGGACATTTTTAACATTTAGTAAAAATTGCGTTTCTCCAAACACATCACGTCCATTTTGTTGTTTTGTAATTATTATTATCATTATCATTATCTTCAATTTTTACATTCAAATTTAATAAAAAACTAGATAAAGTTAAAAAAAATAAAACTACGCGACCCACATTAATTCTAATGAGTAAAAAGCTATTCGTCTTTTTACACGACTGTAAATTGAGCGCGTACAACAATGATAGAAATACATTGACTGTGTCTTTTCAAATGCGCGCAAGGTGGTTGGAAAAATTTTCAGTTCTTTGTTAATATCTCCTGCCAACCGTCAAACAAAAAAAGTCGTTACCATTCTTCATGACAATCAAAATTCCTGGAAGAAAAGGCATATGACATTTGAAGTAGAGAGGAACTGAGAAAATGGACCGACTTTTAATGAAATATTGTTCCTATTGTAGCGATTCATGTTTCTTCCCAGAATGCTCGTAAAAGATCAAGCGAGTTCGCAAATAAACATGCTCTTTGTTATACGGACGATAAAAAGGAAATGCTTCAGTTTATTTATTTATTTATCTTTTTTTTTTTTTTAAATATTTTTATCAACTGATTCTTCGACAATTCATGGCAACAATAAAGAAATGGTGATCAGACCGCCGTAAAAGGAACCTAGAATTATTTTCTTTTTATTCAAACAATAAAAACAATTGCATCTTAAAAAAAAAGAAGAAACTTAATCCCATGCAAAAAGATTTACAAGAAAAACATACAAATAAATACTTTAATTTTTGACATTTACGATATTAAGAGATCACGGCTACGTTTTTCAGCGTAAGATTCATGAATCTTATTCAACAAGAATTTTGCAAAAAGTAAAATAGGGCATACACTAGTTTTACAGGTAAGCTTTTAATGGTTAGTTTGTCGATTAATTGTGTTTAACGGCATATCAACCCTTGTTGATTATTGAATGCCAAATCCTGTTTATACATATACATATATCAAATATGTGATTTGTAAGTGATTAGTTTTTAGATAATACTTTAAACGGGCCAGAGCTCATTTTTTTGCACACAGTTATATGATTTCAATTATAATAATATAGAGTGGACTTGGAAGTAATGGCAATGAAGAGATACTTCCCATTCCCGAAAGGTTCAGGACATCAGATGGTTTGATAACATATCCAGGACATTTATTAATCGAGAGGGGTCTTATCCAACAGTAAAGATGCAGTTGGCGTATTCTTCAGCCCCAAACAGATGGATTGGTAAAATTTTGACGAGAAATCAAACTCAATATGTGAGCATTTTTGTGCACAATGTTAAACACCAAAACATCAGTTCTTCAAATGCATAACGCATAATGTGGTAAGTCCAATGGTTATGAAAAATAAGGATAAAATATAGTACAACGGACAAGATACGAATAGATATTAGACTTAATATATATATAAGTGTGTGTGTGTGTGTGTGTGTTTGGAATTGCTACGAACAAGGGAGGATAGTTAATTATAGAAGGTGATAAGTCCGTTTCATCACTAGCATTTGTAGGACTGGAGCCGGAGATGATTGTTGTGCAGCGGTTGCCGTTAAACGTGCTATCATCATTCTCAGTTGATTTTCTCGATGCTATTGAGTGATTTTAGGGTGCGAGGACTGAGAAGCATTTCTGTACCCCCTATGACGGCATCAATAGAGTTTTTCTCTGCAGATGCTGAGATAAATGTCAGTCCATTGCCAAAATCGTGGTATCTTATTCCTACCTTTCAATGATGGTATCTGTTTTCTTGTACGCATACTATGTCTACATTATGCTCAGCTGTAGACGCTGTCAGTTCTGGTAATTGGCATTTTCTAATTAAAGTTCTAACGCTAAGTGTCATTATATGTACTGTGCTTTTACATTTAAGTAGTTTTTGTTTGTGTTTGAGCTCCCTTGCTGATTTTTCGAATATATATATATCTATATATAGTCATCCACAGACAGATCTTTTTCGTTCTATCAGAACTCATCAGTGTGGCTAGACAATATCTCCCCGTAGCTGGGATCGAAACCCGGTTGACTCAAACACCAAGCCAAAGCTGCTAACCATTTAGCTACGAGGAGATATTAGCTACGAAGTACATTTTTAAACGGTTATGAATCACAATTACTATTGTTTACATATATCCGTTCAACGGCCACCGAGATCTCAATTCAAATACGAAGAGACTTGCAAAGGCGCTAATGGCAACACGATTACTTCTTCGCTAGAGAACTCAACCCTACGGGGGGTAGGGGAGTATATAAGGAACTTGGTATATATATATATATATATATATGTATATATATACCAAGTTCCTTTGCACGAGCTGAATGTAACGCAAAACCTATTTTAAGCGGAGTTTAACAGGTATGCTTTTTTCTGCTCCACGACCAGTTGCCATACCAAGGTAATATATATATACATATATACATATATATATAGAGAGAGAGAGAAAGAGAGAGATGTATTAAATCACCCCGAGCAGGATGCGACATAAGGTCAATCTTTTAAGTGTATTTTAACAGGGTTTTTTTGTTTTCTGAACCAACCACCAAGGTTAAAGAGCCCATCTACTCTACTATTAAAACATAACTAGGGGAGAATAATTGAATGCATACCTTTCCAATAATGTAAAATGCAAACAGCCTCGTCCAGGTCTTGAACTCGGTTCGTCGCGTTTATTTCCTACATCGATAACCATTACACCAAAAAAGTTGAATATATAGAAAACAAGATTGATTGATTTTGACGGTATGTTAACCTGTCTATGGTTATTTAATGCCTAGAGGTTAGGAAATCTTGTTCATTGTACATTTATATTTTCATGTTAGAACAAAATTTTTGTGAGAGTTTTCTGCTAAGACCTTTAGATGAGACCCTTATAGGCTCTTCCAATCCGGGTCAGAGTCGACATGGGAGTAATGGCAATAAAGAGGTACTCAACACTTTCCAGATCTCCAGGACTGGGACCACACCATCAGATGTAGCTTAATATCATACTTAGGACCCATTTTTCAGGTGGCAGGTCTTACTCCTCTGCATATCCTAAGCCCCACCTACAGGGCGAATAATGTGATTTAGGATCAGCGCTGTTCTTAATCGTTTATTATTATTTGTCTATAGATTGATTTCAGATTTTGAACCGGGAAATCATTCACTTATGATATGCCTCGTCGACTTTTGATTTTGATCCGAAAAATCATTTATAGGATGACTTGACTATAAGTCGACCCCGGATTTTTAGTCAATAAATCATTCCTTTAGGCTACGCTTTGTCTATATAATGACCTCACACCAAACTAATCCTAGTTTAATTAGCGATAACTACACTCGTATCTTTTATTTCCACTCGTTTAATTACTTGATTACAGGTTGTAAAAGTATGGGTAAATAGTAGAGCTGACTGGCTTCTTTAGCCTTAGTTAAGCAACCAGTCTAGAAGAAGGAAAACTAAATTCAAACCAGCTTTGCATTGCTTAAAATTGATCTTGTGTCACATCCTGTTCATGGTAGAGGGGTTGGGTAAATACATACAGGTGGTAAAAAGTTTTCATGCCGGAAGCAAGAAGTTGCAATTATCCCATAGCATCATGCATGAAACTTAACCTCACGCAACTATTTTATGTATAGGTCGAAACCCCCTCCAATTAATTTCAAAAATTTCGTTTATAAATGAGTTTCTGTGATATTAGTGGCATTTGTCGGTTTCTACGAAGAAATTCCTTAAATGAAGTCTGTCCGTGAAATTGAAATTCTGGAATTTACGACTGATTCAAAGATATAATTGACAAATAGGCTGTTCGATAACAAATTCGAATTCAAGATAAAGAATTTTGATTCGTTCTATCAAAAGTTCTTATCTTCGATCTCAATATCTTTTAAAATTGTGCATATTTGATTTTATTTTTTTGGTTAAGTCTCTATTCTACGATTAAAGAAAAAATTTAAATATCCGATTAAATATGACGATTATTTAAATCTTTGAAGTTGATGACTGTGGTGGTTTTACCAATGAGCAACGACTATGACCGATTATTCATTAATCTTAATCCATGTCTATCTTTTTGTAGGCCTTTCTTTTATTTATATTGCTAAGCTAAAAGTTTCTGTATTTATGTGTGCATATGTGCATGTCTGTGTGTATTTCTGTCTGTATCTGTGTGTGTTCGAAGATTATTGCCTAACAAAAACTTTCAGAGACTTTATTTTTGGTCAAGATATTGACTTAACCTTAGCATTCATCACAGACCTGACCACCGAAATTGTTTGAGGTCAATGGTTGTCATCAGCTTACAAAATATGCCATTCCTCTCCAAAAAGAGGAAGATAGAGATTGGTAGGAAGTACAAAAATGTTTATGGACCTCAAAGAACCACCCGTATAAATTCATGTTTTTCACGCGGCCATCTATTTATTGGATGTTCAGGAGTAAACGAATAACCGTTAAATATTAGATTTATTTTTTAATTTTTTAGTTGCAACAGTCTCAAATGAACTTTCTACCGCGGTAAGCAAACGTTAAAATTATTTCTACTGACATTCAAAAAACAAATGTCGAGTGCTTTCCACAGTTTATTTAAAATATCTCAAGATCATTCCAAGATCTCAAACGATAATTGATACCACTGTCACATTTATGTTCCACAGCTTTTTCAGCTTTCTGGCAAGATCCAGATATTAACTCATCTTTTTACTTTCTTTTATTTTCACTCTGAAACGGCAAAGTTCATTCGATAACAAGTTCTTTCTTTCTGGTTATTAAACTGTTGGTCTGGTCTTCTGGGTGGTATTTGGTGATCTGTACGTATTTCAAAGTCCTAGAGAATTTTATGCGTTTCATTTTCTATTATAGATTCTCGTTTGTGCACTCACCATTTGTCAGCGGCGTTAAATTTTAATCTCTTGCACTATTACCAATGGAACAAATTTCCCACCTTGTCGTGCCTTGCCTTGTGTTCCTTTTGTGTCATTTTGCTATATTCACTCATTATTTGATTAAGTGTTTTATCTCTGTTACCATATAACCAACGATTCACTCGCGTATTATAAATTTTTCGCTTTGTTATAGTTAATTTAGGGGCATTATTTCGTGATGCTATTAAAAGAGACTCAGTTTTTCTCGTGAGGTGTCATCTTAACCTAATTAGTATTATCATATTTACCCAACCCCTCCGCTCGGACAGGATATGACACAAGGTCGATTTTTTATGCGGAGTTTAACAGGTTTGAATTCAGAGTTTTCCTTCTCCTAGACTAGTTGCCTCACCAAGGCTGAAGAACCTAGTCTGCCCTACTATTTACCCATAGCTGGAGGGAGAATAATTGGATTCATACCTTTCCCAAGGGTATTAGTGCAATGTGAAATAACCTTATTAGTATTATAAACATCATTATTCTAAACTTTGTGAATTTTTCACACCAGTTTTAACTGATAGTCTTTCACAAGAATCTCAGTAACAGAAATTCTTCTGAGGTCTCCAGGACTCTTCTAAGTATTCTAGCCGATCTTAATAACGCTGTATTCCGTATGGTTTCGATTCTTCCTCAGATTTCCAGTTCCTCCACAGCAAGGGATGTAAAATACACCTACTGCCCCTCTTTAGAGAGTTAAGTCTCCTCTATTAGTGATGCCACCGGTTGGGGAACCGTAATGCATGGGGACAGGGCCCTAGGGCCTTGGAGGCTGAGTAGTCCGTGACCCGGTAGCCGAAGTGGTTACGTGAGCTGCAGCACTCTACTTGAACCCTAACTGGGCTAACCGAGCGGTCGGAGTGGACCAATCCAATCAATCAACTGGTTATATCAAGCCCTAGTACCAATAATGATTGTTTCGACCATATTCTTCAAATTGCTCTTGTGGAAAACAAATACCTCACAATATTTTATCTCACTGGTGCTAGAAGCCAGCGGCTGAGGGTCAGTTGCATTGAGACAGACACAGTTGAAACCTTTTAAACTGTGTGTAAACAAATGAACTATATCAAATAGAATTATTAGTGTTAAATGGTCATAAGTAAAGTTGGCGACCGTAGACGAGGGCAACCTGAAAGGTTCCTTTTCAATACCTACTACCCCGAGGAGTAGGGGAGGCCACAACTCTTTTCCCTGGATTGCTCCACTTTACCCTTGATACGTAACTTATAGTGCTGATTGTTAACCAAGGAGGTATCAAGCACAATTTTTTGAGTCTTGTGTATGAATCAATCTGGGTTGAAATCTTGGTCTCCTGGGCCATTGGCGAACATTCTACCCGCTGGGCTAATGGGTCGGGATATAGCAATACTTGAACCAATTTAACTGTTTGCAAACAAATAAAAAATGTTGAATTGAATTATTAGTGTTAGCAATAACTGAAACCATTTAGTGTCCTTGGTAAGTAAAGTTGGCGACCGTAGTCGAGGGCGACCAGAAGGCTCCATTTTCAATTTCTACTACACCGAGGTGTAGAGGAGGGCTCTACTCCTTTCCCTGGATTTCTCCACTTTAGCCTTGATACGTACCTTATATTGCTGAGTGTTAAGCAAGGAGGTATCAAGTACAATTTTTAAAGTCTTTGGTATGACGCGACCTGGCATTGAATCCAGGTCTCCCGGACCATTGGTGAACACTCTATCCACTAGACCAATGAGCCATTTGGTCTAATAGGTAGAGTGTTCGCCAATGCCCCGTGAGACCAGGGTTCGATCCCTGGTCGAGTCATACCAAAGACTCAAAAATCGTACTTGATGCCTTCTTACTTAACACTCAGCATTAATAGGTACGTATCAAGGGTAAAGTGGGGTAATCCACGGAAAAGAGTAGTGCCCTCCTGTACGCCTCTGTGTAGTAGCTATTGAAAAGGGATTCTTCGGGTCGTCCTTGACTACGGTCGCCAACTTTTTAACTTTATGTCCTTGATATGACTTGGGGATGTCCTCGTGGTGTAATGGTTAAAGCGATTGACTGCGGAATCGTAGTACGCGAGTTCGTACTCCAGTCGCGCTATTACGTTCACTTTCGGGCAAATACCCTTGGGAAAGGTATGAACCCCCTTATCCTCCCAGCTATGGGTTAAATAGTACCACTACTGTTCTTCTAGGAGAATGGCTTTGGCATTAAATAACCTAAAAAGTGTTGATATACCATTAAACAAAGAAACCAAACCAAACCTTGATATGACATTAAACTGCATCTGATAGTGAGGCTCCAATCTTGGAATTTGGGAAATGGAGAGTATTCCTTTATTGCCATTATTCACAGGTTCCCAATGAACCAGAGTGGAACTACCTTTTAGATTGTTTTGGTTTCTTTGTTTAATGACATATCAACCTTTGTAGGTTATTTAATGCCAAATATATTCTCCTAGAAGAACAGTAGTGGTACTATTTAACCCATAGCTGGGAGGATAAGGGGGTTCATACCTTTCCCAAGGGTATTTGCCCGAAAAGAACGTAATAGCGCGACTGGAGTACGAACTCGCGTACTACGATTCTGCAGTCCATCGCTTTAACCATTACACCACGAGGACACCCCCTACGTTTTAGAGTTTTCAAATAGAAACGTTCAATATTTTGCTAGGGATTGTTATTAGTTATGCAATAATGTAATTGTTAAATAGAATTATTAGTTTTAAATTGCAATACTTGAAACCATTTAGTTGTGCGCAAGCAAATGATTAATATTTGATAGAAATATTAGTGTTAAATAACTATACTTGGAAATATGCAACTGTTTCAAAACAAAATGATTATAATCAAATTGAATTGTTAGCATTCGATAGAAATACTTAAAACCGTTTGACTGGGCCTAAACAAATGAGTTTTAACTTGTTTGAAAATAAAGTTACCTACAAACTATTCACTTAAAAATCATATATATATATATATATATATATATATATATATATATATAAAATTAACTTAAATCGCGAGTCGGAAATCTTCTACTAAATGTAGAAGATTATGTAAATTCTAAGCGAGGTGGGTTCTTGGTGAATATAAGACGGCCCTTTCTCCTTTAGCATTAGTTGGAGTTAGGCTTCCTGATGATCCGATAAGGTGAAACTTTAGTAGAAGAATTCCGACTCGCGATTTAAGTTAATTTTATAATTGGCTCCACTTGTGTTGAGCACTTTTGTAATTGTAGTATTGCAGGATTCGCGGAAGGTTTTAGTTTTCTTTTGACCAACTGACTGCGTATCCCTTGATTTATTTCAAGGGGTCGGACGAGGTTGGCCTTTTCTTTCTTTTTGACCTATAATTTTTTCTTTTTCCCCCGGGCGGTGATTCGAGATACTTTTATCTCTTGTTCCTTTTTTTTTTTTCGTTTTTTTTTCTGGTACCGTGAATATGCTGGTAGATATTAGATTAGTAAAATATATATATATATATATATATATATATATATATATATATATATATAGAATTGGATATTAAATGGCCATCAAGGGTTGATATGCCATTAAAAAAAAAGTAAAGTAAGGAAGGCTCCTTTTCGATAGCTACTACACCGAGGTGAAGGGGAGAGCACTACTCCTTTCCCTGGACTGCTTCACTTTACTCTTGATACGTTCCTTATAATGCTGAGTGTTAAGCAAAGAGATATCAGGTAGCATTTTTAAGTATTTGGTAAGACTCGACCAGGGATTGAACCCCGATCTCTCAACCCACTGGGCGTGTAGGTGATCTATTTTCATCTGAAAAGCTCCAGAGAATTTTATAGGTCTCATTTTCTATGAGAGATTCTGTTTTGTGCACATACCATTTGGTAGAATGGTAAATTTTTAATCTCTTTCACAATTCTCTATGAATCATCTCTCCGATCCAGTCAAGTACAGTGTTGAACTCCTTTTGGGCTTGTTCGTCATATTCGTTCATTATATGATTAAACATCTTATCACTGACTCCATATTACCTACTCTTGCTATCTGGAGAGCATCTTTGGTGGTGTAATGGTTTGCAAGCTTGACTAGCAAACCTATACAAGTGAGTTTGAGTCTCAATGGGTGCCCCATTCGCACAGCCTTGTGCCACATCTAATCAAAAAGCTTAGAAAATTACTACTCTTGCTATCTGGTTGCGTATTATCGATTTTCGTTTTGATATGATTGGTCCTTATAGCGTTATTTTGCGCTGCTATTTAGAGAGAATCAGTGGTGAGGCAACTAGTCTAGGAGAAGGAAAACTCTGAATTCAAACTTGTGATGGAGGTGCCCGTGGTGTAATGGTTATCGTCGTAGGAAATGGACACGGCGACACGAGTTCAAATCCTGGACGAGACTGATTGCATTTCACATAGCACTAATACCCTTGGGAAAGGTATGAATCCAATTATTCTCCCTTCAGCTATGGGTAACTAGTAGGGCAAACTGGGTTCTTCAGCCTTGGTGAGGCAACTAGTCTAGGAGAAGGAAAACTCTGAATTCAAACCTGTTAAACTCCGCTTAAAAATTGACCTTGTGTCATATCCTGCCCGAACGGAGGGGTTGGTAAATATGATTTAGATAGAATCAGTTTCTCTGTTGAGGTTTCCATTTCTTAGCCTTGTTTATGTCTTTTCGTGTGCATCATCGCCGGTTTGTCGCTCGAAATATCCATACAGTTTTTTTTTCTTTTCATTTTTGTTTTCTAAATTTTTAATCGGTGGGATAATTCACCTATGCATCTGATCTTCGAGTTGTCTGTGGGTGTTGGAACTCCAGGAACATCGGTCGATTGGGAACATTTACAAATCAATTGAGTAAACAAGAAAGAGAGAAAGCAAAGCACAGAGTGAGGGAGAGAGAGAAGAGATGGAGAGAGAGAAGTAAGTTTTATATGTAAGTACATTATCATGTACAATATATAAAGCTATGTAAAAACAAAACTATATCTCATTCAAAATAATAAACAAAGCAGTTCATATACAATTTCCAGATACATATTTTAAGACATCCATTGCAATATGTCCCACGACGCTTTTAAGCAAAGATATATACGTTTTTCAGAAATTTTCAAATCTGTTGGATAACCAGATGGTATTCAGTAATGTAAGTGAATGATTATAACTTAATTTCAATAACACAGTCGGCGATGAGACATATTACCTTAAGTCTAAAATAAGAAACTTTCGCAAAAACTGACTTTTGACTGGCAGTTCACTGCTCTACTCATGGGAATAAACTTGCAACTGCACGTGGCATTCTTTTAAAGAGGCATACTGCTTCGAGATAAAGTGGGAGGCGCCGTATCAAATCCACCAGTAAAGCGAAAAGAAAGAATACATTGGTTTTTTTGTTTGTCTTTTGTTTGTTTGTTTGTTTGTTTGTTTGTTTTTTGTTCTTTTTTGGGGGGCGGCGGGGGTGCAATGAAAGAAACCAGCTCCTGGGATCTTGGTCATCTTTCCAAGTCACAGAATTCTAATATCTTGAAATAAATACACCTCCCTATATATATATATATATAATTGCGACACAAAGAAAGGAAACAAAATGCACAAATTCCCTTACGATTCACAGGGTTTTCATCGACTTGTGTCCGATGGACTCACTGATACAATACGACATTGTTTTATTCAGTGAAATGATAAAACTCATATTTTCTTTTCTTATTCCCTACCCCTGCTCTGTCTCTCTCTCTGTCTCTCTCTGTCTCTCTGTCTCTCTCTCTCTCTCTACGTTGTTCTCACGAAATGAAATAAAAAACAAAGAATATTTACAAGAAAGGTTGCGTAAGAAAACAAAATTTAGCGATTCAGCCAGATGGTTAAATAATGTTTTTTTATAACGAAGAATGCGTTTTATTTTTTTTATTGTTATAGTTTTTTTTATCGTCTATAGACATATTTGATTACTAAGTATACATAAGTGTTACGAAAGGTTTTCTTGTTTGGTGTCAAGTTTATAGAAAACGTTTTTTTTTTTTTGTTAGACGAAAAATAATTTCTCAAACAATATTAAATAACATTTGTGAATATTAAAACTGAACAATGAACAGTGTACTGGTGCAATTTTCTACTGTTCATAAATTGGTTGTATGTATGTGACGTGGGATTATCCCGTATTGAAATTTTGCACATGCGCAATCCTGTATTGCTGGGTTGGAATTTATTTGAAATAATGGTCGCTGTCTTTATCCTTGTTCTTGCTTTTTTGTATAAATCGTCTGCTTCGTTTCTTTTCTTTTTTTTTTTTACATAGGATATTGTTGTTTGCACATGTGAGTCTATAAGAAGATACCACATGCTGTGCGTTGTTTTCTTCTGTATACATATGTTTGGTTTAGTTTCTTTGTTTAATGGCATACCAACCTTTTTTAGGTTATTTAATGCCAAAGCCTTCCGCCTAGAAAAAACAATAGTGATTCTATTTAACCGATAGCTCGGAGGATAAGGGAGTTCATAACTTTTCCAAGGGTATTTGTCCGAAAATGAACGGAACAGAACTTGCTTACTACGATTGTGCAGTCCAGCACTTTAACCATTACACCACGAGGACACTCCCGGGCATACATATGTGTGTTAATGTGTGTTAGTACTCACGATCATGAATGCGTGAAATAAAGAGAGAAAAAAAAATCAGATTCGAGTCGGTATCCTGCCTTTAAGCTCGGTACCAGTGATCCATCTTCCAAGTAAAACCTCCTCTATTTCACTGAAGGAAGAAGATTCGGGAGCATATCCTGGTGAATCTGAAGGGATCCAACACTTTTTTATTTACTCATTATACGCGTGGTGTGTTGAATGTCTTACAATGAAATAATTCTAAATTAACGTGTGCTATCTGGATTTCTTTCTTCGTTTAATGGCATAGCAACCTTTACAGGTAATTTAACCTATACACACACTCTCTCTTTCACACACACACACACACACACACACACACACACACACACACACACACACACACACACACACATATATATATATATATATACATATATATATATATATATATATATATATATAGTGAGGCACCATTTGTTTGCACTCAACTAATTTGTTTCAAGTATTGCTATCTAACATTAATGATTTAATTTCCTATCAATCATTTCTTTGCACACAGCTAAATAGTTTCAAGTATTAAACAGTTCTATTTGATCAATAAAAGGGACCTGAACAGGTACTACCACTCTAAGACAGAGTTGCCCTGAGAGTCATGCCAATGAAGGCGTACTCTATATTCCCAAAGCTCCCAGACTGAAGTCTTGGCATCAAATGGTTTGCTGTCGTATCAAGGACACATGTTGGTCGAGGTGGGTTTTTTCTCTCTGCAGAGATACAGTCTGTGTTATTTTAAATCCCAGCCGAATGGAGTAGAAGGTGAGATTTAAATCGTTTTAGGTTATATATATATATATATATATATATATATGAAGATAGATAGATAGATAGATAGATAGATAGATCGTGAGGCAAACAGTAAACTTCATTACCTCAGGTGTATTATGCCACGTATGGTCATTTTAACCAGTACGTAAATGCACGGTCTTAAAATGGCCCTGATCTACTCGGTCAGCGTCATAAGTTCCATTCTTTCCTCGCTTGTTTTGTCGCGCTCCATGTCTGAAGATAAGAACACGGCTGAAGGCGACCCCGAATTCCAAATTCTACCCCAAACGCGAAGTTCGGATCTGTGTACAAGTCCAAAAGTTATCGCTGATCGGGAACCAGCCTCTGTCCAAAATTTATACCGTGAAGCTTTTTGCAGTTCAACCAAATATATACCTGCTAAACGTTCATTGCGAAAGAAAACCAGCTTTTAAAATTCTGGTTTCTACCTGAGTTCTAAGAGAAGCACCCTTGCCGACAACCAAATGAAACAAATCACAACGTCAACCATTGAGCCAGCCAGCCACAGATGGTTATTTGATTCAAATCCAGAAATAACTTTCCCGACTATAAAGAATGTCACATGGCTAGAATAGAAAAGAGAGTAAATGTATACAAAAAAAGGAAATTATTCCCAATTCAATAGAGATGAAAGCTTAGAAGGTTCAAAACATAAACAGATCTGTTTCATTTTATGTTTGTTTGTTTTGATTTGTTTTTTTTTTTGTTTTTTGTTTTCTTTTGTTTTTGTTTTATTTATTCATTTATTTTTTGTCCTAGTTTACAAGTGAGGAAAAAACATTGGTAGAACAGATTTTCAGAATAGAAGATCAGCTATAACTTGAACAAAAATATCACCGTCCAATTGGTTGGGCTTTGAATACGCAATGATCGTTTTGCTGGTATCTATTTGGTAGAAATGCAAAAAGCATCACGGTATAAATTTTGCAGGGAGACTGGTTCTCGATCACCGATCCGAACTTCACATTTGGGATGCAATTTAAAATGTTGGGTCGCCTTCAGCCGTGTTCTCGTTTTCAGACTTGGATTGTAACAAAACAAGTGAGCCGAGAATGGAACTTATGACGCTGATCGAGATCAGGGAATGTATAGTACCCCTGCACAGGGGTAAGTCACCCTAATAAAAACGGTGTCCTGAGTATAACACTAAACTGCATCTGGTATGGTGGTACCAAATCTGAAGATTTAGAGAACGAAGAGTACCTCTTTATTTCCATTACTCCCTGATCCACTCTGACTGGTCTGGTAGTACCTGTTAGGATCCAATCCATGGGTCAAATTGATATGCTTGCAAATTATTTTTGCTCGATAGCAATACTTGATGCTATACATGAGTAAATTATTTTTATAGAGAATAGTTATAATTACTTATTAAAAATTATTGTTAGTCACTTAAAATCTTATAACTGTGTGCAAGCAAATGACTGTTATTAAATAGGAAAAATACCTGAACCAATATAATTATTAGTGTTAGATAGAAATACTTGAAACCATAAAACTGTGAGAAAATTATTTGTTTTAGAGAAGAATACTACATGTCATATAATTTTGAGCAAAAAAAAAAAAAAAAGAAAACTCTCGTGAAACAATATTACTCTCATGTATACTCTGACCCGGAGTGGTATTATCTGTAAGGGTCTTATCGATGGGTCAGATAGAACAGTTTAATCATTTCCTATATTGAAACCATTTTACTGTGAGCAAATAAATGATTAATGTTAAATAGTAAAATGCAGCAATGTTTGAAATCATCTCACGGTAGCAAATAGTGCTAGTCGAATGGTTTTAAGTATTGCTATCTTTGGCCAATAAATAAGCTATGGCTAGTTGAAAAAATGATACCTATAAAGTATTCCCTTAAAATCATATATACGTATAAAAAGAATATTGCTTTAAATTAAAGAAATCAATGCCTGAAAGAATTAAGGTTGTGATAAAAACTAAAAAAGAGAGTACAAAGTATTAATTTTAATTTTAAGTCAATTGATTCTATAATTGTCTCCCAATATTGAATTATTCAATTATATTTTCCCCTCTATGACTTGGAAAAATTCATTATTATTTCAAATAATTTAATCTAGTTTGTTTAGGATATATTTTATGAAGCCATAATATTCAGCTATTAAATGAAAATATGTTTAGTGCATTTTCTGTCATTAGTTTATATTCTGTTAATTAATAGACCAAGGTGAACATCTTTTAAGTGTGCTCATCTTAATTTTTTGTCAGGAATTGTATTAGCTGGGAAGACCATCTCATCAAACCTTAATAGTTAACTGTTTCGACATAACAATGTTGCATTACACCAGGCCGCTTTCGTTTTCTTTATTTAATAGCAAACCAACCATCGAAGGTTGGTATGTTTAATAGGATACCAACTTTCGAGGGAACCCTTATAGAAGAATAATAGAGGTTCCATTTACCTCATAGCTTGTGGGATAAGGGGTTTTATAACTTTCCCAAGGGTATTAGTCAGAAAGTGAATGTGAATGGACTGGAGATCGAACTCGCTTACTACGATGTCACAGTCCAGAACGTTAGCCACTATGCCTTAGAGACTCCTCCCGCCCACCGAATTACACCGGTACTGAACAGGATTCACAAGACAAAGCCTTGCAACTAAAGAAATTCTGAAGAGAATATATCCCTTAGACTGATATATTTTAACTTAGTCCTTCATGACCATTAGACTTGACAAAAACCGTTTCTCTACTAATAAATTCCAGACCTTTCCGTTCTCTACCTTTTTTTAAAACCTGGTTCGACATTAAATGACCGAGGAGGTTTGATATGCCGTAAAATAAACGGAAAAAAAAGAAGAAAGACTTGATAGTTTCAATCATCAGAAATTCTTTTTCGTGCCAAAATATTCAGAAATAAAGAGAATATCAGTTCATGCTTCTCAGATTTCTTTTCATGGTTTTATCAATGGAGATTTTTTTAATGCCATTACGTTGGACTGCTTAATTACTAATGGTGATTACGTCATAGATTAATACAATGTAACTTAATTACATTTGCATCCGCTTCTATCACCTTCTAGAAAATGTGTTATTACTTTCTCAACAACATAATATATGGCAATCACAAACAGGATTTGCAGTACTTAAACGCATATGGAAACAGTAGACATCAGGAAATGTTCAACGCGCTTGCTTATAGTGCAATGAAGGGATGCAATCTATAAAATGTATCTTAAGAGTAAAATTTATGAGAATTATATTAATACTGTTTATTAACGGTAACGAAAAGATTTCATTAAAAGTCATCAAGTCAAACAATTCTTTCATATAATTAAAATTTTGACTATGTATTTACCAACCCCTCGACACGAGCATCGTGTAACACAAGGTCAATATTTTAAACGGAGTTTAAGAGGTCTGAATTAAGAGTTTTTTTCTTCCTGACTAGTTGTTATACCAAGGCTAAAGAGCACAGTCTGTCCTACTATTTATCCATAGTTGGTAGACGTATAGCTTAATTCATACCTTTCGGAAGTGTATGAACACTCTATGAAATACAAGCAGCTTTGTTCAGGATTTGAACTTCTGCTACCATGTACCTTTCTAACAGCGATAACCACTACACCACGTTAACCAGTACAATACGGGGACTCCCTCAATGTCGAATTATACTAGAGTTAAACTTGCCCAGTCGGCTGGGTCCGTAGAATAAACCGACTGCTTCTCTGCAGCAGAGTAAGACCCCTCTCTCTCACACACACACGCAATATCTTGGATTTAACATTAAACCATCTGATGGCGAGATTCCTATTATGCTGGAGAATGCAGAGTACCCATTCATTGCCATCGCTCCCTGATCCTCTCAGGCTCGGAGTGGTAGCACCTGATAGGGTTCTATCTATAGTTTAATTAGAACAGTTTTTTGACATTGAAACTGTGTACTTATGCTAAACTGAATTGTTTGAAATAGAACTGTTTTGACATTTAACTGTGTGTAAACAAAAGCTATACTTATACTAAACTAAATTGTTTGAAATAAAACTGTTTGATTAAACTGATTAGCTTAAAATAAAAATGTTTTTTGACAATTAAACTGTGTACTTATGCTAAGTAAAGTTGGCGACCATAGTCGAGGGTAACCCGAAGGCTCCCTTTTCGATAGCTACTACACGAATGTGTAGGGGAGGGCGCTACTCCTTCCCTGGATTGCTCTACTTTACCCTTGACCCGTACCTTATAATTCTGAGTGTTAAGCAAGGAGGCATCAAGTACCATTTTTTGAGTCTTTGGTATGACTCGACCTGGGATTGAACCCAGGTCTCCCGGGCCATTGGCGAACACTCTAACCCCTAGGCCAATGTCCGGGTAGCGGTTAGAGTGTTCGCCAATCGCCCGGGAGACCTGGGTTCAATCCCAGGTCGAGTCATACCAAAGACTCAAAAAATGGTACTTGATGCCTCCTTGCTTAACACTCAGCATTATAAGGTACGGATCAAGGGTAAAGTGGAGCAATCCAGGGAAAGGAGTAGCGCCCTCCCCTACACCTTGGTGTAGTAAGCTATCGAAAAGGGAGCCTTCGGGTCACCCTCGACTATGGTCGCCTACTTTACTTATGCTAAACAGAATTGTTTGAAGTAGAACTGTTTATTGTATAAAAATGTATTTGGCATTAAATAACCTACAAGGATTGATATGTCATAAAACCCAAATAAACAAACAAACAAACAAACAATTAAACAAACAAAAAAAACTAGCATTAATAACCTACCATGGTTGATATGCCATAAAATCAAATCAAACCAAACCAAACCAAACCAGTTTTGAACAGAGTTCAGAATGCAAAACTTATATAACAAAAACTCAAAAGAGAATAAATCCATTTGACTGAGTAACAGTGAAAACATAAAGTTTATTGTACGTTAAAGGTTTTGCATCTGGCATTTTAGAAATTTCTTTCTTCCAAGAGGAAAAAAATATTTTCATTCTTTTTTCATTCTTTTTTTTTCACTTGGACTTAAACTGAATAATTCAAAGAGAATGGTAAAAACCAGTCGCAAAACCTGTGTGAGGATCACTTAAAATTTTCTTTATACTATTATGAAACGTATTGACGTATTAAGCAATATTCTTTATCAAAGTGGATCCAACTTTTGTGAATGTCAGTAATTATGTCTATCAAAATCAATTTGAAAAATTATTTTGAAATTTTTCAAAAATGGTCCATTAGAATGTTTCATCTACTGTTAGTTAATGAAACATTCTCCAAGACCATCTTTGTAAAATTTCACTATAAATGTTCAAATTGATTTTAATACAGACTGTTCTCTTACCATGTCATTGATTCTATATGTCTTTCGTGTAGAAAAGTTTGATTACCTGTTTATTCTATGAAAATATAGGTCATCATCCTGAAAAACAAACTAATTTCTATCGATGGAGTAAGATTATTATTTCAATGTATACATGTGCATTGACTGATGAGGTAATAATTGTCCCCTTCCGAAATGCTTTAAATGAAATGCAATCGCATATCATGAATGACTTGGGAAATTTACTTTTCTCCAGGCAGACATATTCATATGTTTCTGTTGAACAGGACAGGAAAAAAGTTCCCGAATCATCGCCTGAGCCAATGCTGATTTTTTTTAACTTATTAAATATCACTTTCGTCCGATTGTACACACTCCATTTCCGTACATTTGCACCATATTTTAGAACAGCCACTGGAAATAACTAACATCTTTTGCGGCACCCAACTATGGACGGCCTTCTTGATTGAGTTTTACGATCCATTTCTATAGATGGTGGTATAATTCCTAAGATTGCCATTACACGGGATCTCTCCAGAAAGTGAACAGTTATCTAATATTAGTGATAAAAAGCCAACGTAGAGCTATAGCGCTGTGAGTTGGCGGCCATATTCGAGGGTGATCCGAAGGTTGTCTTTTCAATAGCTACAACATCAAGGTGTAGGAGAGGGCGCTACTCCTTTCCCTGGATTGCTCCACTTTATCCTTGATACATATCTTATAATGCTGAGTGTTAAGCAAGGAGGCATCTAGTACCATTTTTTAAAATCTTTGGTAGGATTCTACCTGGGATCGAACCCCATTAGCGAACACTGTACCCTCTTGACCAATTGTAGTCCTTTTCAAAGTATTCTTCTTGTTATATTGAACTCGTATTCAAACATCTCTTTAACTTTTCCGAACAATCTGAGAGATTCTACTTTGGAATCGCCATCGCCAAAAATTAAATTACCTAGATTTTTAAAAATAAAAATCGCAATTAACTTTCTTCTTTATTATACCATATTGGGAGATACTAACGAAGGCATGGACAGCTGTCGATAGCCTCTCGATCATATGGAAATCAGACCTGACCGATAAAATGAAGCGCAGTTTCTTCCAGGCAGCGGTCATATCGATAGTGCAATATGGATGCACTACTTGGACGCTAACTAAACGGCTGAAGAAGAAGCTAGACGGCAATTACGCAAGAATGTTGAGAGCAATATTGAACAAGTCCTGACGGCAACACCTCACAAAGTACCAACTATACGGCCACCTGACTCCCATCACGAAAACTATACAAGTTAGACGATCCAGACGCGCAGGACATTGCTGGAGAAGCAAGGACGAGCTCATCAGTAATGTACTCCAATGGACCCCCGCATATGACCAAGCAAAAGCAGGACGACCAGCTCGAACGTACATACAGCAGCTATGTGAGGATACGGGATGTAGCCCTGAAGACCTGCCAAAAGCAATGAATGATAGGGAGAAGTGGCGAGAGAGGGTCAGGGATATCCGTGCTAGCGGCACCACATGATGATGATGATGATGATGATGAAAGATACTAACACTCTAATTAATATTACCTTTTCTTGCAGGAAAAGAAGCTGTAACTTTTGCTGTTTTTACACAGATTACAGAAATAAAACTTATTGAATCTGTAGAACTGTGTTTCATTTAATCGTTTAAACACTTTTCAGCGATGTGTGTGTGTGTGTGTGTGTGTGTGTGTTTTAAATTTCAAGTCGAGTGGTTTTGACCACTGTTGGTTATTATCTGGAACGTACATATAATCTATCGAACGTTTGAAATTTTTAAAGGAACATTTTATTATATCTTTATAGGGCTTGATCAATATTTGCATCATCCTACTCGACGGCAAGAAAAATTATTTAAAGCAAATTTTCCATCATAGTCATATGTAATGAAATATGTCTAAAAGCAAATACAGCAAATAAAATATCTACATTGAAAATCATATAACTACATTATTAATATCTATACATGCATGCATGTGTGTATCTTTGAATGTGTGTGTGTGTGTGGATTGATAGATAGACAGATAGTTATTAATGCATACGTAACAAAACAAAAAATATCAAAATAAGTTATAAATATATAGTGCATATAATATTGTAACACAATATTTTCTCATTGAATTGTGTAATTAATGACAGACGAAATCAGAAGAGTAGGAAGACGTAGAACGGACGTTGGGATCATTCAAATCGGTAACCGTGCAAAGTCACTTATTATAAAACACAAATACCGACATCTTGCTTTTGTGACACCGCGGGAAAGTAGCCACCGTTCCTTTTATATTAACCCTAAAAGATGTCCGCTACTGCAGAAATATAGACATTTCGAAAGACAAAAAAAAAAAAATTGGTTCAGACATATGGTTTTGTTTTGTTTCTTTGTTTAATGGGATATCAACCTTTGTTGGTTATTTAATATCAAAGCTATTCTCCTAGAAGAACAGTAGGGGTACTATTTAACCCCTAGCTAGGAGGGTAAGGGTGTTCATAGCTTTCCCAAGGGTATTTACCCGAAAGTGAACGTAATAGCTCGACTTGAGTTCGAACTCGCTTATTCCGATACCGCTGTCCCCGTACTTTTGAATCAATGATATAAATTAAAGTGATAAAGGAATAAAAGTATAAATTCAAATTCCCTATATTACAGAGTTGATTTGGAAATGCGCTTGGCAATCCTTCACTCCTTCCTAAATTGAAGAATCAATATCTACACGGACCGCTGTTATAACGGCACCGTAATAACATAAAAACGATAAGCTTATAAATAATTTAAAATCAACAGAAATTTTTCAGAGGTGCCTCATTATCTCATTAAAAAAAGTGACGAACAAAAATGTTCGCATAAATTTCAGTGATTCCATCGGGAAATTCTTAATGAATAGTAAATTTTAGCCCCCAGCAAAACATCAAACAACACGACTGGAAACATTAAGCCTTCTCGTACCCACTAAACTGCATCTGGTGGTGAGGTTCCAGTTCTGGAACTCTGCTGAGTGTAGAATCATCCTTTCGTTGACATTAATCCAAGGTCCGCTCTGACCCTGAGTGGTTTGGTTTGGTTCGGTTAAATAAATTTTAACTGCATATTAACCCGTCTGGGGTTATTTTATAATGTTTATAACCTAGAGGTTTGGGAATAAGGTATATTGTACGTTTACAATTACATTTTGATAGTTAACTGCTTTGAAGATATGTTAACATCGTTGGAAATTGTGTTACAAGGTAATTTTGTATGGATTTAATCAGATTTAGGCGTTTTTTGTTTTATTTTGTTTTTCGTTTAATTGTGTTTCTCTCAAATAGGACAGAACTTCATCCTTGTTTCATATTTTCAAATAGGTCTTTCATATTATTTACACTGAAAAGGCGTTTTCTGATGTGAGTGAAAGCTCTGTGTTCTATGAGAAAGTGTTTAACGGTACAGGGTGTTAAACATGCTATACACAGAGGTTGCTGTTCTTGTTTGAGTATAAAGCCCTACAGCCCCCACCCCAGTCTTGTGTGACCAATGCGTATTCGGGATATTGTGATTTGTTCCTTTCTTGATTTTCTGAATGCTCGTCTCCAGACTTCCAAAGTAGTTTTATTGGTTTGATTTGGTTAGGTTTGGTTCTATGGCATATCGACTATTGTAGTTTTTTTTAATGCCAAATCAATTTTATTCATAAAACAGTTCTATTTCAAACAATTTAGTTTAGCGTAATTACAGTTTCAATGTCAAAAGAATGTTCAATTTTAAACGATTCAGTTTAGCATAAGTACACAGTTTAGTTCTATTTGAGCCATAGATAGGACCCTATCAGGTGTCACCGTTCCAGCCGAGTGTGGGCCTAGGAATGAGGGCAATGAAAGGGGTACTTCGCATTTTCCAAAGCTCCTGCATTACTGGAACCTCACCATCAGATTGTTTAGTGCCATATCCAGGACACACTTTGGGCGGGGGTATCTTACACCTCAACAGAAAAGCAGTCGGTGTATTCTACAGCCCCCACCCCAGCAAAACATGGGTTTGATTAGCTAATTGTAAATATTGTTATTCAGAGCAGAAGTACCTGTTAGGGGTTCTATTTATGGGTCAAATAGATCTAATTGATTAATCTAAAGACATACCAATCTACCTTGGGTTATTTCATGCCGAGAGAAATTGCGTTCGTAGTACATAATATCTACATTTTTGTGTTATTGATTCTTAAGAGTTTCGCACGTAGTGACAGGATATTAGTGAACGATTAGAGTTTCAAGTATTCCTATCAAATATAAATAATTTGCATACTTTTTTATGGTTTCAAGTATCCTTATCCAATGCTATTAATTATACAGTTGCATCTAATTATTTCTAAATAGTCATTTGTTTGCACACAGTTATATGGTTTCTAGTAACTGATAATGACAATCCTTAGTAAATAATTATAGCTTAAAGTAACTATTCTTGCTACAAATAATTTATATACATTCATATATATCTAGTATTTCGATTGAATACGAATAATCTATTGATCCATAGATAGGGTCCTATCAGGTACTACCACTCCAAGCCTGAGTGGACCGGAGAGTGATGACAATGATGTGGTACTCCACACTCTCCAGATCTTTAGATCTAGAACCTCACAGTCAGAGTCAGTTTAATGTCTTACCAAAGACACTCTTTTTGGTGGAAGCGTTACCCCTCTGCAGAGTAAACTATCATCGTATTCTAAGCATCGCTTACAGGGCAAACAGGTCTATGTAAAAATTATTTGTACTAAGAATTGTCACTAGAAGCTATCATTGATGAGTAAAGAATGTTATTATTAGTTACTTGAAATCATGTAATTGCTTGCAAATTATTAGTATTAGATAGGAATACGTGAAACCATGTAATTGCAAATTATTGGTGTTAGATACGAATACTTGAAACCCTGTAATTGCTTGTAAATTATTGGTATTAGATAGGAATTCTTGTAATCATGTAATTGCTTGCAAATTATTGGTATTAGATAGGAATTCTTGTAATCATGTAATTGCTTGCAAATTATTGGTATTAGATAGGAATTCTTGAAACCATGTAATTGCTTGCAAATTATTGGTATTAGATAGGAATTCTTGAAACAATGTAATTGCTTGAAAATTATTGGTATTAGATACGAATACTTGAAACAATGTAATTGCTTGCAAATTATTGGTATGAGATAGGAATTTTTGTAACCATGTAATTGTTTGCAAATTATTGGTGTTAGATACGAATACTTGAAACCCTGTAATTGCTTGCAAATTATTGGTATTAGATAGGAATTCTTGTAATCATGTAATTGCTTGCAAATTATTGATATTAGATAGGAATTCTTGAAACCATGTAATTGCTTGCAAATTATTGGTATTAGATAGGAATTCTTGAAACAATGTAATTGCTTGAAAATTATTGGTATTAGATAGGAATTCTTGAAACAATGTAATTGCTTGCAAATTATTGGTATGAGATAGGAATTTTTGTAACCATGTAATTGTTTGCAAATTATTGCTGTTAGATACGAATACTTGAAACCCTGTAATTGCTTGCAAATTATTGGTATTAGATAGGAATACCTGAAACCATGTATTTGCTTGCGAATTATTGGTATTAGATCTAAATGCTTGAAAACATATTAAGTGTGCTAATTTCTGGTTTGAATGTTAGAATTTATTTTGAATATTTCTTTTCGTTTGGGCATGTCTTATAGAAAGTAAGTGGCCGTATGGGTTTGCACTTAAAAATCTTTTCAGAATTGGTCTTGTTTCTTTATGTATTAAATATCAAAAGAAAAATATATTCTCATATATGTGCATTATTAAGATATTATTTATGTATTTGTTAAAAGGGACACTCAAATAAGTGTGTGTGTGTGTGTGTGTGTTTATAAGCGGTGTGACGCAAAAGATCGGAGAAGTTTAACAAGAATAAAATGACGTATCTTAACACTGGGTTTCAAACTTCTCCTGTGAAGTCGTCGCCTTGCCTGCTGTTTGCAGACTGAATTAAAAAAAAATTTTGGTCAAAATTAGTTGCTGCAAAAGACCGAGTTAAATTCTGTTTGCGTGTGCAGTTCAACTTCCCCGAAAGCTTTCACTCTTTCTCTCTCTCTCTCTCTCTCTCTCTCTCTATATATATATATATATATATATATATATATATATAAGTAAAGTCGAGTCATACCAAAGACTAAAAAAAAAATGGTACTTGATACCTCCTTGCTTAACACTCAGCATTATAAGGTACGTATCAAGGGTCAAGTGGAACAGTCCTGAGAAAGGAGTCGCACCCTCCTCTACACCTCGGTGTTGTAGTTTTAAAAAAGAAACCCACCCGAATCCCCCTCGACTACGGTCACCAACTTTACTTATATATATATATATATATATATATATATATATATATATATATATATATATTTATTTATAGTAAAAGTAAAAGTTGTCGGCCAGAAGGCTCCCTTTCCAATAGCTACTACACCGAGCAGTAGGGGAAGGCGATACTACTTTCCCTGGATTGCTCCACTTTACCCTTGATACGTACCTTATATTGCTGAGTGTCAAGGAAGGGGGTATCAATTAACATTTTTAAAGTCTTTGGTATGACGCGACCTGAGATTGAACCCAGGTCTCCCGGACACTCTACCCACTAGGCCAATGAGCCGGTTATATATATAAAGCGAGAGAGAGAGAGAGAGAGAGAGAGAGAGAGAGACCGGGTTTCAATCATAGGTCAAGTCATACCAAAGACTTAAAAAATGGTACTTGATGCTGCCTTGCTCAACACTCAGCGTTATAAGGTGAGGATCAAGGGTAAAGTGGAACAATCCTGGGAATGGAGTAGCGCCCTCCCATACACCTCGGTGTAGTAAGCTATTGAAAGGGGAGCCTTCGGGTCACGCTCGACTAATATCACCAACTTTATATATATATATATATATATATATATATATATATATATATATATATATATATATATATATATATATATATATAGATATATATCAGCCACCCAGCATGTGCCTGATGTGACACAAAGTCAATTTTTAAGCGGAGTTTAACCGGTCTGAATTCAGACTTTTCCTTAGTAAACATTTTTTTAAATACTTTTCCACGAATTGAAAATTCATTGTTAGATAGATTTCAAAAACTAAGTCAGCTAAGCACTTATGTTTTTTTTTTTTTGTTTTTTTTTTTGTTAATTGAGTCAGTTAATTTAACTTTTTGAAACAAATTACATCATCAGATCGAAAACAGCAGTGATTTAAAAAAAATTACGAAGAAATTGGTTTTATGGCATATCAATCTTTGTAGGTTATTTAATGCCAAATTCATTTTTATATGAATAATCAGTTCTATTTCAAACAATTCAGTTTAGCATGGGAAAACAATTTCATTTCAAACAATTTAGCACGCAGTTTAAATGTAAATACATTGATTGATAATCAAATACATTTCCATTTATTTTTAAATTATTCGGTTGAGTCAAACAGTTATATTTTAAGCAATTTAGTCAAGCATAAGTATACGGTTTAAATATCAAAACAGTTCTATTTCAAGTAATTCACTCTAGCATAAGTGCGCAGTTTAGTTCTATTTGACCCATTGATAGGACACTATCAGGTGCTACCCCCGAGCCAGAGTGGACCTAGGAGCGATGGCAATTAAAAAGTTCTCTTCCCCAACGCTCCAGCGGATTGATTAGAGTCATATCTGGGACAGTCGTTGGGAGGTGTCCTACCCCTCAGCAGAGGTGCAGTCGGTGTATAACCCCTGCTGACAGGGCGTGGTCATTTTTTGAGAACTATCGGATCAATTATTTAACTGAATTTGATATGTATATAGATATTGTATTTATAGTGTATATATTCGATGTAAAGGTTCTGTTTTTTTTTTTAGGTTGATACGAGAAAATAGTAAAAGCGAAGATACCAAAAGAGGTATAACAAACAAATAATAAATTACAATTATTCTTTTTTTTTTCTTAGCAAATATATGACATTAATTTCCGAACCACGAAATATTATCTATGTATTTCAGTATTTCTAAAAAATTTTACATAAATCCGTTTTTGATTTTTTCAAATTTCATATTTTCCAATGTCTTAAATAATTTTCCCTTGTTTCT
>OY757907.1:87276321-87331321 GCA_963585895.1 Sepioteuthis lessoniana
GACTATCACATGGAGCGACATCAAGCAAATTGAGCCTAAACAATTAGGTTTCCTCATTAAGACAGTTTATGACATATTACCTACACCAGTAAATTTAAAACTCTGGGGGTTAAGTACATATAACCTTTGCAAAGCATGTAGGAAGATTGCTAATCTCAAACACGTTCTAACTAGATGTCAGTATTCCCTAAGAAGCTACACGTGGAGACATAATGAAATCTTTGGGATAATTGCTGAGATTGCAAAAATGTGTTGTGAAACTGCCAATGGAATTTCATGTATAAAGACAAATATTCAATTTGTTAAAGAAGGAAACGTTTCGAAAACTCCACATAGAAATAATCGGCACAAACCAACATTGCTTGATGGTTGCACGGACTGGCACGTTATTGCTGACGTAGACCGACAACTCGCTTTTCCAACGGAAATAACATCAACTCGTATGTGTGTGTATATATATATGTGTGTGTGTGTACATACGTATATATATAAGTATATATATATATATATATATGTTCGTGTGTGTGTATATATATATATATATATGTATATATATGTGTTTTTGTGTGTATGTCTATATACAGGGTGGAACGATAAAATTGTCGCCCAAGAAAAGACGACATGATTTCATTTCCGTTGAATGTTGCAGACCATCTTCTAGTTGGCCAGTTGTGAACAAATCCCAAGAGTGATAGGAGCCTTCTATCATGTCTGAAAGTGTCACACTGTTCAATGAGCGAGATCGGAGATGCACCGCTGTATAACTCATGCGCTCTACCGATCCAAGTTATGATTACAAGACCATTGCCAGCACCCTCAAAATGCAAATCCGGACGGTTCAACGTGCCCAGGGTGATGAAAACAAAGTTTCCGGCTACGGTTATGATCTTTGGTGTGGTTTCAAGTGAGGGCCACATCATGCCAACTCACATATTCGAAGTCGGCTTGAAAGTCAAAACCAAAGTGTACCTGGATGTACTGAAGTGTGTGATGATCCCCTGATGCAATCAGGTGGCCGGTGACAGACCCTGGGTGTGACAGCAGGACTCGGCACCGGCCCACAAGTCGAAAGAGACCCAGGCTTGGCTTCAGAAGGAGTGCTACGACTTTGTACCCTTCTCTCACTGGCCCCCCTCCTCCCCAGACCTGAACCCGCTGGACTACTTCTTTTGGTCGTCGAGAACATCCCTACTTCGTCGAGAACATCACCAACATGACCTCCCACCACACCAAAGCCAACCTGATCGCTGCCATCCGCCGAGTATTCGCCGAGCTCCCGCCAGCGCTTTTGGAAAAGGCATGCTCCCAGTTCCGGATCCGTATCGAGATGGTGATTGAGGCTGGAGGCAGAAACATTGAATAGATGTCAGTTCTACTGCATAATCAAGTTACCTGAATTGATTTTTTCAATAAAAGTTTTAAATAAAGCTGTAGTGTTGTTGTTTTTTAGGACGACAATTTTATCGTTCCACCCTGTATATGTGCATGAAGATGTATACTTGATTTTGTGTTGGTGTATATATGTATATGTGTATGTGTCTGTGTGTATATATGTGTCAGTATATATATATAAATATATATGTATATATTTATATATATATCCGTATGTTTATATGTGTGCGTATATATATATTTCTGTGTCTACATTTGTGTATATATATATATATATATATATACACGTGTGTGTGTGTGTTTATATGTGTCTCTCTATATATATGTACGTGTGTATGTACAAAAGTGTGTATACACGTGTGCGTTTGTATGTATATATATATATACATGTGTGTGTCTATATATGTATATATATAAGTTTGTGTGTGTATATATGTGTATACATATATCTATATACGTGTGTATGCATATGTGTGTTTGTATATATATAAATATATATTTTCGTGTGTTTACATATATGTGTGTGTGTGTGTATATATATATATATATATATATATATATATGTATTTGGTTTTAAGGGAGTTCAGGAAGAGATTCCGTCGGAAGAGGCCAGCACTCTTCAAGTCGGGTCAGTGGCATTTCCACCAGGACAATGCACCAGTCCACACCTCCATCCTTGTCACAGACTATTTGACCAAGATGGGCATCAAGACAGTTCCTCACCCTCCCTATACAATTAAACTGAACTTACATTTAAACTGCATGCTTATGCTAAACTGAATTGTTTGAAATGGAACTGTTTTTGACATTGAAACTGTGCCTCCACTAAACTGAATTGTTGGAAATAGAACTGATTTTTTGTATAAAAATGGATTTGGCATTAAATGATCTACAAGGGTTGATATGGCATAACCAGGTCCACTCTGGCCCAAAGTGGTAGTACTTGATAGGGTCTTATCTATGGGTCAAATAGAACTAAAATTCCTATTTAGGCTAAACTGAATTACTTGAAATAGAACTGCTTTGACCTGTAAACTGTATATATACACACACATAACCTGATGAAAGAAAACATTCTACTTAATAGAAAAGTTTTCTTTCACATTGTATTTCATGAGAATTCACTGAATTCTGTTCTTAACACTGAATAATGTTACTCATCAAACATTCATAGATTAAAATTTTAGATCAATATTTAGCTAATAACTATGTTAAGCTACAAACCTATTGATCCAAATATTTTAGTGCAATATATATATATATATATATATATATATATATATATAAATAATGTATATATAGGTTTATACAGTAATTGACATTTGTACTGCAACATTGCTTCCAACAAAGCCTTCATCAGATAATGACTCTGGGTTCAGGTATGGTTTCAGGGCCAAAGCATCATTACCACTAGCCCTGAGCAAACCAGCTGAAACACACAATACCTCCTAATTTTGTTGGATTGTCATCATTCTATGGGATTACCATATCCATGCTGATGTAGTTAGTCTTATCATGGATCTTTTTAAGTATTTCCTCTTGTTTGATGGAGAATTTCCAAGATTAATCAAGAATGTGGAGGTTGAATTGGTAATGAAACCATCGACATCCGACCTTGATGAAAAATACATCCGTTATCTAACCATTTCTGTGTTCTCACAGATCCTCATCTTTTCCCCACTTATGCTGATGTGCCCAGTCAAAATCTTATTCATAGTGACCATTAATTCAATGATGAAAACTTTTTTAACAGACCAAATGACAATATCCAGATGCTGGGTCGTTAACATTATTTCAGTTAGAAATATGAAATGATGTTCAACATCATTTGAAACATGTCAATTCATGCAGCCATCAAACAATGATAATCTGTGCTTATTTTTACATGAAAATTTCAAAATATTTCCTTTTTTAGCAAAATGAATCGCTCTACTGGTGATATTATTTAGAGCTTTATTGGCAGTCTCACAACATATCTTCGAAGCCTCAGCAAAAATCTCAAGGACTTCGTTATGTCTCCACATTTAGCTTTTAGCGCATATTCGCATCCAGTGAGAATACTTTCTGAGGCTGGCAGTTTTCCCTCATGCTCTGCATCAGTCAGATGTTGTTAACTCCCAAGCATGTTCGTTAACTGATATTGATAAGATGTTGTACACAGTCTTTTTAAGGAAACTTAATTTTTTGTCTGCATGTGGTTGAGATCTTGCCATGTGACGACTGTCTTTTGCACTCTCCCACTTAATCCATATATATATATTTTTTTGTTTCATATATATATTGAGATCTTGCCATGTGACGACTATCTTTTGCACTCTCCCACTTGATTCATATATATATATTTTTTGTTTCATATATATATATATATATATATATATATATATATATATATATATATATATATCACTTTAGTATTTTTCACATATATTTATTTATAATTTAAAAGAAATTATTACCCTTGTGTTGTGCCCTTAAATTTTAAAGTCACCTATCTTGATTATGCCCAGGTTTATGGCTTTCTTTCAAATTAGATCCAAAATGTTTGGGCCATGCCAACACCTATTGACTCCTGCCATGTATTCTTTTATTTGTAAACAAATATTAATGAAACAATTGAAAGCTCCTTTATCTATAATCTTATATAAGCATGCAACTATTAACCTGATTGTAATGTAAGTACTTTCAAGATCAAATTACATGAAAAGTATTTATTGGGTACAATTGTAAAATTATAGCAAAGTGAGGTTAATTTATTTCCCTCAAAGTTTATTTAAAGACTATTTGCTATTGTATCTGAGACAGCTTTTATTTTTCATTAACAACAGGTGAATATGATAACATAAATGACAACACGACGTCTGCATCAAATATTGTATATTTAGTGAGAAAGCAAGAAGAGTTTTATTTAATTCTATTAAAAACTGTAGCCAATCAATTATCAGACTTGTACTCAACAGACCAAGTGAAAAACATTTAATAACTCAAGTTCATATGTTAAAAGAATATATATATATATATATATATATATATATATATATATATATATATATATATATATATATATATATATATTCAGTTTTTATTCACTGATATTAATGAATACATTTATGCAAATATACTACATTTAATATTTAAAATTTATGAATCAGACATTTTTTTTGTGACGTTGGGGGGGAATTTTTTGTAAGGAAATTCCAATTGCTTATTACGCAGTGGGCTGTATCCTATGCAGAAGGGTATAATTCCACCTTCCCAAACAAAAAGAGAAGGAGGGTTCCTCGGAATAACAAAACTGAATCTGATAGCAGGGCTCCTTTTCTGGAGCTCTGATTAGTGTGGAATACTTCATTGTTATTTTTCTAAAGTCTACTCAGACCCAAAGGGGTAGTACCAGTTAACGTCCCATCTATGGCTCAAATATGTTCTCCAAATTATTAGATTGGTATACTTGATATCGCAAAAACTCTTTAACAACCAAAAAGTCTTTTAATATAAAAATACCATTCACTAACCTCCAAAGCATAGAATAATCCTAGATGGGTTGAAATGTCATTAAATCAATCAGAACATTTCTACGTTTAATGATAATCAATTTTAGGTTTTTCACTTGACCTTATTCCATTTTTTGTTGTTTGGTTTTTATGGCATATCAACCTTTGTAGGTTATTTAACACCAAATCTATTTTTATGCAAATAGTCAGTTCTATTTCTAACAATTCAGTTTAGCATGGGTACACAGTTTAACTGTCAAACAGTTCTATTTCAAGCTATTCAGTTTTGTCAAACAGTTCTAATTCAGCTAATTCACTTTAGTATAAGTAGAAGTCTTGTTTACACACAGTTGAATGTCAAAACAGTTCGATATTAAACAATTCATTTTTGTGTAAGTACAGTTTCAATGTCAAAAACAGTTCCATTTCAAAGAATTCAATTTAGCATAAGCATGCAGTTTAAATGTAAGTACACAGTTTAGTGGTCAAAAACATTTCTATTTCAAGCTATTCAATTTAGTCAAACAGTTCTAATTCAAACGATTCAGTTTAGCATAAGTATGCAGTTAGTTCTATTTAACCCATAGATAGGGCTCTATCAGGTGCCATCAATCCAGGCCAGAGTGGACCTCGGAGCAATGGCAATGAAGGGGTACTCAGCACTCCCCAAAGTGCCAGCATTACTGGAACCTCACCATCAGATTGTTTAGTCTCATATCCAGGTCATTCATTGGTGCAGTTGGCATATCCTACAGCCCTAGCTGACTGGACAATCCATTTTGTGTTTCAGTGATTTTAATCAAATAGAAATAAGTATTAATAGCAAACAAAATATTATCATTAAATAGAAATAATTACAAGAAACCTTATAATTATTAATATTAGATTGAAATAATTGAAACCATATGACTGTGTGCTAATTATTTGTATTAGATGGGAATATTTTGTCATATAACTATATGCCAAAAAAAACTTGTAAAATACACAAAAAATATCAATGCCTGCATTTCCCTAACTTCTAGTCATAAAATAACCCCCAGACAAGTTGGCATACTGTTAAAATTAAGCAAACAAAAGACAAGTTATATCTATAAGAAAAATGTAAACTAATGCGTTGAGTAAAGTATTCAGTGGGTTGAGAGAAAAACTAATCAAGACGAAGACTTTTATGGCATTCTCTTTGATTTTGAAAATGACTGAAAATTAATTTTGATCTTGGATTAAACATTTTTTTAATCTCAAAAACCTATGATTAAAAAGTTGGTGAAACTAAAAGTATCAGTGTAACTTGGTTGAGTTTTAGTTTGGGACAAAAACTCCTTGATAAACATTCACTTAATCGTATGTACAAAACGTTTGTAAGATGAGCGAGAAAGGAAATGAGAATATCTGAACTGTGAATTGATATATACAAAATATCAAAAACTTTTGTCTTCTCTAAGTCTTATTGGGTGTTTAAACTGCTTCATTTAAAGAGCTGATTGTTGTATGGAAGAAATGATAAGAAAATGTGTTGGATTTGTGGCTTGGTTTACATTCCTCTAGAAACTTGATCTTGTGTGTGGGTGGATGTTCAGAGGTTTAAGACACAGTTCCTAAAAAAGGGGTGTCCTAGGTGTGACTCTAAAGTGCATCTGATCGGGAAGCTCCACTTCAGGAGATCTGGGGAGTGTAGAGTACTTGTTCATAACTAACCTGGAGTGGTAGTACCTGTTAGTGTCCCATCTATGGGTCAAATGAATCTGTTTTCTAAATTATTTTATTGGAATGCTTGATACCATATAATTAAGTTACTGGGGAAAGTCTTTATGGCATAATAGCTAAAATGCTGGACTGTGGCCTCAAAGTGAGTTTGAACAACAGTGAGACAATTATATTCACTTTGAAATTAATACCTGTCAGAAAGGTATGATCTTTGTTTATACCTTCAACATTGGATTAAATAGTATCAAGGCTGTACTTTTACAAGGATGATTTTTACATTAAATTACAAGTGGAGGATGATATACCTTTTAAATAAAGAAAACAAACCAAACCTATCAGTTATTTTTATTAAGAATAGTCATGTGAAGCTATAATTGCTTATGAAGGCTTATTATTTGTAGTGGGATAGTCACCGTGGTATAATGGCTCAAATGGTGGACTATGTCCTCAAAGTGAGCAAGTTTGGATTCCAATTATGCTTATTATATTCATTTTTGGACAAATACCCTTTGGAACCATAGAAACTCTTTATCTCCTCAGCAATGGGTTGAATAGTATCATTGCTGTTCTTCTGCAACGATGGTTTTGGCATTTAATAACCCATGAAGCTTAATAAGTAATTAAGCAAAGAAACCACATAAAACCAATTAGTCACTTGAAACCATGTAACTATGTGCAAACAAATGATTATGGAATAGAAATTGTGACTTGAAATCATAATTGTGTATAAATGATTAGTATTAGATAGGAATACTTAAAACAATACAATTGTGTTCAAATTATTCATATTAGATAGGAAAACTTGATATTGTATAACTGTGTGCAAACAAATGATTATTGACAAATAAAAAGAGCAATTTAAAAAATGCAATGGAACATAGAAAATATAGTATGACTCGACCAGGGATTAAACCCCACTCTCTTGGGCCATAAGAAGTTGATATACCATTGAATGAACCAAACCATCAGCAATCTTGATCTTTTTCTGATATGTTGGTGGATGGGTGGGTTGATGGTACAAAATAGAATAAACATGCAGTTCTAATTCCACCTCATGCTATTTGTGTTTACTTCGAGCAAATGACTTATCTTTTCTTCCCTGTCGTAGGTAGAATAGAAGGTCAAACTAGCCTTGGTAGGTAATTAGTTCAGGAGAAGTGTATATATACATATATATATATATATATATATATATATATATATATATATATATATATATATATACTTTAAGAAAAACAACGAAACCGGTCACATAGGATTATAGATTTATTTCCATCCTGTTACGCATTTTTGAAATTTCTAAAAACACGAAAAAAATTTACAGGACTTCTTCAGATCTTTTTGATAAAATCTTTTTGATTTTTGATAAAAAAACTAGAATAGACACAGAAGCTTTTTTCGTGTTTTTGGAAATTTCAAAATGCGTAACAGGATGGAAATAAATTTATAATCCTATGTGACCGGTTTCGTTGTTTTTCTTAAAGAATTTATTGCTCTGTATTATTGTTACATTGAGCTCTTTACCAGGTAAATTTAAATATTCATTCATGAATAATTTCTTGTCCTGATGGAATTACTCCCAACTCCGGTTTAACTGGACCAAAGAATACTATATATATATATATATATATATAATCTCATACTTAAGTTTCTGCTAAATTTTTCCTGCAGTCTTGATAACATTTCATGTTTGTGATACACTTGATTAACTTTAATGATAAAAATTTTTTATTCAGATAGAGAAATTTTAGCTGAGTATGATTGATTGATTTTTAATGGCATGGCATGTCAATCTTTTTAGGGTTATTTTATGCCAAGAGGTTAGGGGATCATGTTTATTGTATCTTCATATTTATACTTTTTCTTGTTTTCATTTTTTAACATGGTTCAATCAAATATGAATAATATTTAAATGAATCTATTTGACCCATAAGTGGGACACTAATAGCTACTATCACTTTAAGTCAGAGTGGACCTGGGAGTAATGGCAATGAAGTGGGTATTCTACACTCCACTGATCACAAGAACTGGAGCCTCACCATCAGATGCAGTTTAATGTCACACCTAGGACACCTCTTATTTTTTGGAGTGGGGGGGTCTAACTCCTTTCTGGGGGATACTTTTGGCACATTCTCAGCCCTACTGGCATGGCTGTTTTACTGAGTATGGAACAAAGTAAAATGTTTATGAGAAATGCAGGTTGATCAGTTGTTATACTACTTAGGTGGTGCCCACCCTGCCAAAAAAATTTTTTTCACGGAGCCTTAGATACCAATATCTGTTATTAGCTTCCTCGGCAAGTCTTAGAATATGCTGACTTTATCCCTTGTAGATGAGTAAGAGTCTCCCTCAGCAGAATCCTCAATATGACACTAAACTGCACTTGATAGTGAGGCCCCAGTTCTGGAAATTAGGAGGAGAGTGTAGTACCTCTTTGTACCTGGCCATTGGCCTAATAAGTAGAGTGTTCGCCAATGGTCCGGGAGATTGGGGTTCAATCCTAAGTCGAGTCATTCCAAAGACTCAAAAAACAGTACTTGATGCTGCCTGGCTTAGCACTCAGCACTATAAGGTGAGGATTGAGAGTAAAGTTGAGCAATCCTAGAAATGGAATAACAACTTCCCCTACACCTCGGTATAGTAACTATTGAAAAGAGAGCCTTCAGGTCACCCTCAACTAAGGTAGAACCTCTTCATTGCCATTACTTCGAGATACACTCTAACCGGGAGTGATACTACCTGTTACGGTCCCATCTATGGGTCAAATAGATCTGTTAGTAAATTATTTGTATTTAATTGTAAATTGTTTTAAGAATCGTTTCTTGAAAGCAAAATTGTTTAATCAGTATAAGTATTAGTTACTCGCAGTAACTAATAATAATACTTAGTCAACAATTATGACTTAAAGTAACTACCCTTAATAATAAATTAGTTATTTGGCATCAAATATTGCTATCAAATACAGCTATTATCAAATGGAAATATTTACTTGAAACTATATAATAATTAGTATTAGATTGGAATACTTGAAAGCATATAACAGCTTGTAAATAATTTGTATTAGATAGGAATACTTGACATCATTTAATTGTGTGCAAAAATCTTTCAAGAAACAGTAAAAAATGTAAATATGAACAGTGAAGACAATTCTCTTACCTCTGGGCATGCGATAACCCTTACTGGGTTGACTTCCTGCAAGAATCAGTTTGTTACAAGGGAAGAAATACATAAATATTTCAGCCATGAAGTAATCCTCTAAAATGTTTGTCCTGATTGCCTTATTTACTTGTGTAGAACTTTAAGACCAATTTTTTCACCTCAAAAAAGAAAAGGGGGTTGTTCGCAATATGATATGATTTTGAACACTTAGAAGCTTAGTGCCCATTATAGCAATATATGATGAAAATGCTTTTTTTGTGGTTAAACATTAAGGGTAATTCATTACACAAGTATATACTGTATTATTTCTCTATATTTTCCTAACAAAACTTGGATATGGGGAGTCACTATGGCTAAAGTGCTGGACTGTAACATCAGAGTAAACCAGTTTGAACTCTAGTCACGCAAATACATTTACTTTCAAACAAAAATAGCGTTGGGTTCCCTTTGGAACAAATACCCTCAGGAAAAGTATGAACTCTATTATCCTCCCAGGTGTAGGTTAAATGTTACCACTACTGCTCTTCTATAAGGATGGCTTTGGCATTAATTCCTCCTTGAAGGTTGATATGCCATTTAACAAAGAAGCTAATCCAAATAAAACTAACCAAACCAGTAACTGTAAAAAAAAAATTACTTAAAAGGAAATCTTTGCAAAAAAACAAAGGAAATCCTTCACATTCTGCATAAAAGATATCCTGCTTGTCTCAACTGGTGGCCCCATTCATGCAGCCTTGTGTCACAACTAAGCAAAGCTTAATTAATTACTAGATATCCTGCCTGTCTTTACTGGTAATAACATTACATATCAATAAAAGGCAGTTGTTAAAAAGAAGAAATAAATTATTCATTGGTGAAAATTATCATTTTTAGTGATGGATGGAGACAGACAAACAGTCTCTTTTATGTTAAAGATGTATAAATAGATAAATAAATTATACATTAATTCATTATGTATTGAAAAGGGAGCAAAAATGAATGTCTGAAAGCTTAAAAAGTATTTCATTGTTCTTGAAATTTTATACCAAGCTTGCTTGCTGATGTACGTAATTTCAGCTGATGCAATAGTTTCCAGCCTATATTAAGAGAAAGTTGAATTTATTTTCTATAGCTTATCATGCTTTTCTACTGTATTGTGTATTCCATTGTAAAAGAACTATTACAGTTTTGATTAAAGAATTCAAGATATTAAAAATTCATAATATTCTTAATATAAAAAATTTTTTTAATATTTTGAATTCTTTAATTTAAAAAACAAATCTTACAATTTTTTAAATATGTATAAAATTTTCAGATATCAAAAAAAATTTACCGTTAAAACTCCAGAAAATATGAAGAATATTGCACAGAGTGATAGGAAGAACATTCAGTAGGATCAAAAAGTATTTCGGCTAAAGGCTTAATTTTGTTTAATTTTAAATTTGAATAAAAATGTCTACAACTGAATAACTTGTATAATTTTCTTTGTGCATTATTGAAGAAATAATATTTTTGTATGTGGGCTATTCTGGGCAATCATTGCTTTATTTATCTATGTATTACGGAAATCTTCATTATGATAGTGTATACATATATATGTAAGTCTTTACCCAACCACTGTGCAACAGGCAAGATGTCCTATAAGGTCAGTTTTAAGCAGAGTAAGATTGGTTTGAAGGCAGTGTTTTCCATGTAGACTGGTTATCTGACCCAGACTAAAGAACTCTGTGTGTGTGTGTGTGTGTGTGTGTGTGTGTGTGTGTGTGTGTATATATATATATATATATATATATATATATATATATGCACGCACACACACACACACTAACTCCTCTGCATGAGCAGGATGTGACACAAGGTCATTTTTTAAGCTGTTTAAAGGTTTTCCTTGTCCTAAACTGGTTGCCATACCAAGGTTAAAGAGCTCAGTCTACCCCACTATTTACCTATAGCTGGAAGGAGAATAGTTGGATTCCTACCTTTCCCAAGGGTATTAGCACTATGTGAAATGCAAACTATCTTGTTCAGAACTAGAACTCTGTTCGCTGTGTCCATTTCCTATGACTGTAACCATTATACAACAAATGCCTCCAAAGATATATACACACACACACACACACACACACACACAAAAGTGGAGTCCAGTCGGCTGGAGCTGAAGAATATACCGACTGCTTCTCAGCAGAGGGATAAGACTACCTCAACGAGTGTCTTGAATATGATCCTAAACAATCTAATGATGAGACTTCAGTGAAGCTAGAGCTTTAGGGAATGCGCCTTATTGACATTTAAACTGTGTACTGATGGTTCATGTCATACCAAAGACTTTAAAAATGGTACTTGATACCTCCTTGCTTAACACTCAGCAATATAAGGTACATATCAAGGGTAAAGTGGAGCAATCCAGGGAAAGGAGTAGCGCCCTCCTCTACACCTTGGTGTTGTAGCTATTGAAAAGGGAGCCTTCTGATTGCCCTCGACTAAAGGGAGACATCTTTACTTACCTACTTAAATGAAATGTTTGTGATACATAGCAATAGTTGGAACCATTTAACTTTGTTGACATACTTAACTGAATTGTTTGAAATAAAACTGTTTGATCACTTAACTGTGTTTAAACAAAAAACTGAACTTAGGCAAAACTGAATTGTTTGAAATTGAACTGCTTTTACATTTAACAGTGTATTCCTAATTGATAGAAATAAGTGAAACCATCAAGTGTGTGCAAAAAAATGTACTCAGGCTTGTTTAAAAGTGTTAGCTTGAAAATGTGTTCAGAAATCATATATTTAATTTATATATATATATATATATATATATATATATATATATATATATATATATAAAAGGATTTAGCATTAAATGATCTACAAAGGGTGGAGCCCTGTCAGCTGCTGGGGCTGTAGAATATACTGACTGCTTCTCTGCAGAAGGGTAAGACCACCCAATGAGTGTCCTGGATATGACACTAAACAATTGGATGGTGAGTTCCAGTAATGGTGGAGCTTTAGGGAATGCGGGGCACCTCTTCATCGCCTCACTCCCAAGTTCACTCTGGACAGGAGTGGTAGCACCTGATAGTCCTATCTAAGGGTCAACTAGAACCAAACTGTGTACTTATGCTAAACTGAATTGTTTGAAATTGGCCCATTGGCTTAGTGGTAGAGTGTTCACCAATAGCCCACGAGACCAGGGTTCAATCTCAGGTCAAGTCATACCAAAGACTCAAAAAGTGGTATTGCTACCTCCTTGCTAAACACTCAGCATTATAAGGTACACTTTAAGGGTAAAACAGAGCAATCCACAGAAAAGATTGGTTTGGTTTGGTTGCTTTGTTTAATAGCATATCAACCTTTGTAAGTTATTTAATGCCAAATCTATTCTCCTAGAAGAACAGTAGTGGTACTATTTAACCCATAGCTGGGAGGATAAGGGGGTTCATACCTTTCCCAAGGGTATTTGCTTGAAAGTGAACATTATAGCACGACTGGATTACAAACTCGCTTACTACGATTCCACAGTCCATTGCTTTAACCATTACACCATGTGCCCCCCCCCCGGAAAGGAGTAGTGCCCTCTCCTCGGTGAAGTAGCTTTTGGGTAGCTCTCAACTATCGTCACCAACTCTACTTACTTATTTGTATAAAAATAGATTTGACATTAAATAACCTACAAAGGTTGATAGCCATAACTCCCCAAACAAACCAACCAAACTAAACCAAAACACAAAAAGAGTGGATCAAAAAGTATTGAGATTGAAATTATAATTTAATTCTAAAATTAAAATAAAGATTTTCACAACTTGTGTATTGTACTGATGATGCCCTCACATGTCAATGCCAATTGAAAAAAAAAATCAAGTCTGTTAAGATTTTAAGCTGCAATGGACTGTAATTGCCGCACCTTCTATACTCAATAAACCAAGCTCTATTTCCAAAACTGAAAATTCATCTTAAGGGTATGATTTAAGAATATGGAATATATTAAACAATATTCAATGCTACAACTTGACATCATGTTAAAAGAGGAGTTCCAGGAGTACTTTGAGCAAAGAAAAACTCATTGCACAGGGTCAGTTGAATGCCATGGGGTCTGTTTTAAAGAATATTAATGTTTTCTTCTAAGTTCAAATATTGCTTCAGTCCTGATACTTTTTGAATACACTTCACATACCATGCATGGAAGAACTTCACATGCTTGCTCTGTGAACATTTGCTATGTTATATTAACAAAATAAGGACAGGTATCATCATTGAGCCAAATCATCAGTCAACTTCTTTGCACATAAAGTGAACCATGTTGTTTTAGCGCATCAATCAAGTGTCCTGTCCTGGATACAACATTAAAATCCATCTAGTGGTCAGGCTTCACTTCAGGATCTTGTAATCTAAAATAAATAACAATTGTTGTTATCTATAAAGCTTTATCTAGTTTAGCATAAAACCAGAAATCTGGGGCACCTGGTGAGAATCAAACTCACAATGGGTTAACTCGTGAAACTTTACACCTTACCAACTAAATCAGACGTAAATTTCTTACTAGGCTGCAAATATAAATCACAATTGTTATTATTTACTAAGCTCCATGACATTTTGCACAAAGCTAGAATTCTGAGGCACCCATAATGAATTGAACTCACAATCATCAGATAGCGAGTCCTTTAAAAACTAAACATTGTGTAGATTTACCACAAAAGCACTGGTATATGAGATAAAATTAATAACAATTGTTTGGTGTTCTCTTCCCATAAACTCCAGAAAGTATCGTCTGAAGGAATTCAACTTCTTTGCATATCAAGTGAGCATTGTTGTTTTAGCGCATCAATCAAGTGTCCTCTCCTGGATACGACACTAAACTGCATCTAGTGGTGAGGCTTCACTTCTGGATCTCTAATTTCAATTAACTGTTCCTATTTAATATTTTGTTTTCATATATGGTTTCAAGCATTTTGGTATAATTCTAACATTTTTCAAGCACATGTACTCTACCCATAGATGGGACTTTCACTGGTATGAATGCTGCAGATAAGAGTGAACCTGAGAGTAATGGCCACAAGGGATTATATCAATATCTATTGGAAAAATAGATCTATTTGAAAATTATTCAAATTAACTAACATTTGATTCCATATAACGGTGCCAAAAAATATCATTAAATAGGAATAGATGATTAAAACTATAAAAATGTGTATAAACCATGAGTATTAGATATTTACTAAGCTTAGCCTAGCCAGATGTGTAAAACACCCAGTGAGAATCGAACTCACAAATAATGGTCTGCTAATCTAGCTTGCAAATCATTACACTAAGTAAGAAGTATTAGACAGCAATCTAATCCTTGGATAATATCTATATTTAAAAACACAATGTTTCAATCGGTCAGGTTCAATAATTTTTCCAATACATCTACTCAAGTTATAGAAACCTTTTAGGTATTTCAAAGCATATTTCAAAGCATTAAAAAAAAAGGGAAAACGCTTTTTTTGATTGAATACACTTCTGTAATAAATTATAAAGAATTATAAAAATAGTCAAAAATTTCTCTGAAAAAGTTTTTTAATAATTTCATAATGTTTACTCCTCAAAAGAGTAAGAAATTTTGAAACAAACTTCTTGTCCAGATTTATATATATCTTTTTTTTTTTTTGTTCTGTTTTCTTATCTATCTGAAAGAACACTACCATGAGTTTAGCATGGGGGCATGCCAGAGTTGAATGTTAGTGACCCAGTCAGTGATATCTTTGAGAGTAGAATCAGCACAAAAGTGCCCCCCCCCCAAAAAAAATTGGGTGGGCACTGCATGAAATAAAGTCTGAATAAAGATAAAAAGCAAGAGAAAAAAAAATTCACCTTCTTCAGAAAATGCCTTTTATCAAAAAATATTTATACATATCTCCAGCTGGTGGGAATAGCTGAGTAAATCTCTCTCCCATATGTAATTACGAACCCTTCTGCACAACTAGCATCTGAACAAGGTCTTTTCTTTTTTTCAAGCAAAGTTTAACAGGTTTGAGTTCAGTTTTCCTTCTCCTTGACTGGTTGCCATTCCAACGTTAAAGAGCCTAGTTAGCCCTGTTATTTACCCATAGTTGGATGCATACCTTTCAGAAGGGTATTAATGTTATGTGAAATGTAAGCAGCTTCATCCCTGATTGAAACCCTAGTCGTCATGTCCATTTCCTATGATGATAACCTTTACACCATGTGTGTCTATAATAATCTATTAAGAGTAAATAGTCCTGGTCAGCTTCACTGTTATTCCTAAACCCTACAAAGGATCATCATGATTTATAGTTTTCTTTTTCCACAGTGTTTCTAGCTTTTATCATTTAACATAAGGGAAAGGTTTCACTTTAATAGACAAGAGGTGAATTTTCTTTACCAATGACTTGGTCTTTATAGCTTTATTCAATGAGATGGTCTGCGAATGCTTTAGATTTTCAGAGGGGAATCCCTGTAGCATCGTGGTATAAGATTTAATGAGGTGTTAATTCATGGATAACACCCCATTTCTTCTAACTCATTAGATTGTCCAAAAGAGAGTAACCTAACATAGAATATTTGGTAGGAAGTAGAACAAGTCAATTTTCCCTTCCTAGTCTATACAAGAGTCACATGTGTTCAAGGAACAAAGTGAAAAGTCCATACCACAAAAAGGTGTAAAACCACTTAATCTTCTCAGGTCTAAAATCTAATGTAGATTTCATATCAATGCTATTTTAACTATTGTCTTTTCTGTGGCATGTCGTTGCAGATGTAGCAAACACATGGGGAGTATATGGGTTATCCAACTCATGATAATTTGCTTAACTGCCCACAAAGCAGAAGCAAAATGGCTGCCATTTCCATCTGCAGTACTGTCACATAAAAGTTACTGGATAAAACCTAATAAATTGCAAACAACTTTTATGAGCATAAAGAGCATTGATTAAATTCAGTTTTCCATAAAATCAATGAATAAAAAAATTCATGAATTCAGATGTATTGAAAAGATGAATTTTGACATACTAAGAAATTCCAGTTCGGTAAGAGTCTGGGAGTAATCAATCCAGAGCCTTATGTCTGTTAAGTGTATCCTTTACCCCACAGAATCAATCAGTACAGATCCCTTCCTTTAAAGTAAAATATGGCTCTTCTTGACAAATTATGCTTTATATTTCATTTTAGTTTATAGCTGTAAGGTTGTTGTGAATATTTATTAAGCTTTTGACGAGTTTTCCTTCTGTTCTTTTAAGGGCAGCCAATTTAAGTTGTGAATACTCATCACTGCTTAACTCCAGTGATCAAATAGGAATTGGTACTTTCAAGGTGAATTGACTGTAAATCTTTATGGCTATATTATAAGGTTCACACAAAAAACTCAATTTAAAGTTATGTTCTTGCCCAATCGGCTGGGGCTGTAGAATACACTGACTGCACCTCTGCAGAGGGGTAACCCCCCCCTAACGAGTGCCCTGGATATGACACTAAACAATCTGATGGTGAGGTTCCAGCAGTGATGGAGCTTTGGGGAATGCGGAGTACCCCTTCATTGCCATCGCTCCCAGGTCCATTCTGGCCCGGCGTGGTAGCACCTGATAGGGCCCTATCTATGGGTTAAATAGAACTAACGGCATACTTATGCTAAACTGAATATCTTGAAATAGAAATGTTTTTGACAATTGAACCATGCTTACATTTGAATTGCGTGCTTGTGCTAAACTGAATTATTTCAAATAGAACTGTTTTTTGACATTGAAACTGTATTTACACTAAACTGAATTGTTTAACATAGAACTATTCTGACATGTAACTGTCTGTAAACAAAATCTGTACTTATACTAAACTGAAGTAGCTGCATTAGAATTGCTTGACTAAACTGAATAGCTTAAAATAGAAATGTTTTTTACAATTAAACTGAACTTACATTTAAACTGCGTGCTTATGCTAAACTGAATTGTTTTAAATTGAACTATTTTTGACATTGAAACTGTACTTACACTAAACTGAATTGTTATATATAACTGCTTGAATAGTTTGAAATAGAAATGTTTTTGACAATTAAACACTGTACTCATGCTAAACTGAATTGTTTGAAATAGAACTGATTATTTACATGAAAATGGATTTGGCATTAAATAACCTACAAAGGTTGATATGCCATAAATCCAACAAACCAAACCAAACCAAAATTATGTTCATAGATGTTTTACAAATAGATTTCTATGATTCAGTATATGACCGTTATTAACCAAGCTTAGAGTAACTGCATCACAAAGCCAAATATATGGGTCACCCTGTGAGAACTGATCTCACGAGTAACAGTCTGTGACCTCATTCACAGCCTGTTTCACCACAGAAGTCAGCTTTCTATAATGCATAATAAATACAACTGATTTCGTACTAAAAGTTGTAAGTCTGGAAAAAAAAATCTCATATAGACACATGGAGTTGTTCAGAAAATAATAAACAAGTCCTGGCAGCAACACCCCACAAGGCGCCAACTGTACGGTTACCTACCACCTGTCACAAAAACTATACAAGCTAGATGAACCAGACATGCTGGACACTGCTGTAGAAGCAAGGACGAGATCGTAAGTGATGTGCTCCTGTGGACCCTCGCATATGGCCAATCAAAAGCAGGACGACCAGCTCGAACATACATACAGCAGCTATATGATGATATGGGATGTGACCCTGAGGACCTGCCAGAGGCGATGAATGATAGGGAGACGTGGAGAGAGAGGGTCAGGTATATCCGTGCTAGCCCCACGACATGATGATGATGATGATGAAGTGTCCTCTTTAATTTTCAGTCACTTCTTTCAGAATTTAATTTTAAAGGTTATATGCCCCAAATCATGAAAAAAAAAAGTGATGCATTTACTTTTTTTTTTGCATGAGTTCAAGCTTGGTCCAAATTTTGTTTCATGTTAATTCTCAGTCCAATGCTACCAGGCTGACACTGCAGAAGCTCACTGACTTGGGATATAAGACTTTGCCACATCCACCATATTCTTCTGATATCTCACCCACCAACGACCATTTTTTTCTCTCCAAGTATCTGGACACTTTTTGCACTAAAAATCATTCCTTTCCAAAGATGAAGTAGAAACTGCATTTAGATATTTTTGGGCATTAAAACCTTTTTGGAGTTTTATCGTACAGGCATAAATAGCCTTGTTAATCGATGAAAGAAATGCTGAGATATTCAGGGATTATATTCCGACTGATTAAAAAACACAGTTTAGATTTATTAATTCAGGAACAGAAGTTTATTCTAGAATAGAACATTATTTTACTGGGCCATTTGCTTAATGAGTAGAGTGTTCGCCACTGGTTCGGGAGACCAGGATTCAATCCCAGGTCGAGTCATACCAAGACTCAAAAGAATGGTAATTGATGCAGCCTTACTTAACACTCAGCATTATAAGATAAGGATCCAGGGTAAAGTGGAGCAATTCAGGAAATGGAGTAATGCTCTCCCCTACACCTTGATGTGGTAGCTATTTAAAAGGGAGCCTTCGGGTCACCCTTGACTAAGGTTACCAACTTTACTTTTTACACAATGTGATCTTATATGTGTGTGTTTGTGTTTTTCACAGAATCTAATCTCACTGCAAAATGAGAAATTCCATTGTATTGGTAGTCATTTGCAATGCTTAGTTTAGCTCAAAGTTAGAAGTATGGGGCACCTACTGAGAATTACACTCACTACCAATGGTCTGATAACATCGCTAGTTAACTATTGTACCGTGTGAAGTGTCTAATTTTGTTGTAGTGGTAACATTGGACATCATTCGATAGAAAACATGAATTGTCACAGTTACAACAATATTTTGTATTACACCAAAATGAGACAAGTTTTTAATATACTGAAACTTTTTATGAGATTATTCAAGATTTTTAGAAAGTTCTTATTTTATACTTTCACTGTTAAGTATTAATTGAGATTTTGCTATTAAAAATGTAAAACACATGTAAACATTATGAACTTGCGAAAAACTAAGTTATAGGAATATAATTTTTCTTCTTTTAAGGATCTAATCCTGGACTTTATATTCAATATGTCAAGGGGATAATATGGTTAGAAATTGTGTTTTTGATCTCAGGAGTTTCGGACATGTATGTGTTTGCAAAATAAGAACCACCTCGATTTCTAGTAGAAAAAGTTGACATTTTTCCTTTTTTGTTGTAACAAAACTAAAAAACATTAGAGTACTTTCAAGTTTCCCAATGTACCACAAATGGCATGAGTAAGACAAATTGAGGTTTCATAAAAAAAAACAAAAGAATTCTGTCAGATGAGGAGGAGAGATTTAGACAGTTTACCACAGGAAAACAAAAAAATCTACTTTTTTAAAAAAAAAAGGGTAAATTTCTAGGTCAAACTATTTTATAGATAATTAGCCACAAGGAGAAATTTAAGTGCAGAAGTTGGTTTGCTGAAAATAATATACAGGAAGTATGATTTGCTTTCTCCATTTTGTTTTTTTATTTGCTTTATTCTGGGATAAAAAAAATGGAAATGGAAAATGTCTTTAAGCAATCAACTTTATAACCTCAACTATAAAAGAGTCGGAGTTTTTGACCATTTATAGAGAAGGAAGTAAGAACTGAATGATTAAGAACAGTTGGAGAGCCAAATGAAGAAACAGTAGAAAACTATTGTTTTTTCCAAGGAGATTTAATGTATTAAAACATTATCATTAAGAAAAAGGGTGAGGAACAGCCAAAGACTTTGTAAGGTTGGTAGTTGGACGGGGTAGGAAAAATAGGACTATTGATAAGGAAATGAAGTTAGAAAACAAATGAGGGTGGGTGGAAATGTTAGATGATGGATGGGTGTTTCTTATAACCTGTAAGGTCATCAAGTAATTTCCCTTTATGGCATCTCTTTGGGCAATGGGATTTACTCAGCAGCACTCATCCTATGGGATAGGATTTTGATCCAAATTCTTTCAATTTTGAAGCTGAAAACAAAGATTAAGGCAACATTTTACCTATCTTGTCAGGGCAAGTCCCTATAACATAGAGGCTAACATGCTGGAAAGTGGACATCGTAGTAAGCGAGTTCAAGTTCTTGTCACACTAGAAATATTCACTTTCAGATTAATACTCTTGGTAAAAATAGGAACTCACTCACTCTCCTAGCTATGAGTTAAATAGTACCACAACTGCTTTTCTAGAAGGATTGTTTTGGTATTAAATAACCCATGAAGGTTGATATGCCATCAAACAAATAAACTAAACTAAACTTGTCTCTTTATTGAGCAATGAGAAATTCCATTAGTAAAGTATTATGCTGCATGTTTGCTTCCAATTGTATTGAGTAATGGCTTGTGTTATAAAAGAATTACTTGTTACGCTGTAGTGAAACCAGGTTGCATGACATAGTGTGCATATGTATCAAGACTGAATCTTTTTGAGTTGATCTTTAGAATAGGATGAGGAGAAAAGATAAGCAAATATTTTTTAAACCTTTTACCAAAGATTAAAATGTTGAAATTATAAAGTGGAGGGAGTAAAGAAAAAAAAAAATCATTTTCTAATTGTTTAATGATGTATCCAAATATGAGTTAAGGAAAAAAATGCTTCTTTTTTTTTTTTAATTTAATCTCTTTAATTAATCAATGTATTATTTTGGGCCAGATTGTAATATTTTAGAATATTTACAATTTTTTAAAATGCCGGAAGAAAATTAAGAGCAATATTATATACATTTTAAAACATTAAAGAAAAACTAATATTATAAATAAAATTTCTACGGAAAAATAAAATGCACATGTGTATGTAATTTGAAATATAATTTAAATGATTTGCTCAACGCAGTGTGAAAACAAAATACAGTTTTAGAAATTTTGTAAATGAAAAAGACAAAAGCAGTGTGGAGTGGTATAAATGTTTCAATAAAGCTCACTGTGTATATCTTATTGAGTCATACTCTTGAAAAAAATAGAATAAAACAAATAAAAAGGAATTAAAACTAGCTCTGATTGAAATTTTTCTTTCAACAAACTGTAATTGTTAAACCATATCAATAGAATTTCTGCACTGGATTTGATGAAATTATTCAAATCTGTTGAAGAATCATTAAAATACCTTTCCCATTATTTCATTGAGAGGTGAAAGTGAAGGCCATTTTGAATTTGTTTTGAAATCAAAGCATGCAAGTGTATAGCCCCAGAAATATTAAATTTGACAATTCCACCAAAATAGAAATTTTTCTCTTTTCCACCTTTCTACCATTATTTAATCTCTTTGAATTTCTCTGCTGAAAAATGCATCTATTTTATTTCATAGTTTAAAAAAAAAGACAAAAAACAATTGTGAAATTAGCAAAAATTGGGTTTATTTGTATCATTCTTCTGGAATCTTAATTCAAATAAAATGTTTCATGTCTTTCTTTCCTGTTTTTCAATATGGCAGTAAAATTTCTTTTTCCTCTTATTTCATTATAGCAGAGAGTCCATTTAAAAACTCATTTCCTTTTTTTTCTTTTTAATGTTTTGTTTTTAATTTAGCCAACTTAGTCCTAAATATGTGATGTGATGAACCATTTTACATTTTAATCAATTCATAAAGATTGCAAAAAATAAATCAATGCTCTCAACAGATTTTGAGATAAATCTTTTGCTAACTTTTGTCTGAATAATCTGAGATGAGAAATTATCAATATACACTGTGGTACTGACTAGCGTCATCATTTTGGTCTGCTGTATTTTACTGAGTTTAGAATATACTGACCCTCACTGAAATTAAGTAGAGGTCCTAGGAATGGCATTAAACTGCATCCAGAGGTGAGGTTTCAGTTCTAGGATCTGAGGAGGGTGGAATATCCCTTTATTGTTGGCCCAATCAGCTGGGCTGTAGGATATGCTGACACTATCTCTGCAGAGAAGCAAGATCCTACCCAATCAGTGTCATGGATATGACACTAAACCATCTGATGGTAAGGCTTTAGCCTTGGAGCTTTGGGAAGTGTGGAGTACCCCTTCATTGCCATTATTCTCAGGTCCACTCCGACCCAGAGTGGTAGTACTGTTAGAGTCCCATCTATAGGTCAAATAGAACTGTTTAACTATTTAACTGCATTCAAGGAAATGACTGATGTAAAAATGAATTGTTAATGTTAAATAGCATTGCTTGAGACAATTTAACTGTGTGCAAACAAATAAGCTCTGGCTCATTTAAAAATATTACCTACAAACTCTTTGTTTACAAATCATATATATTTAATGAAGTTTTGGCATTAAATAATCAGTAAGCAATGATATGCCATAAAACTCAACCAATCAACCCTTCATTGCCATTGTCACCTGAAGTGGTTAGGTTTCTTTGTTTAATGGTATAACAACGTTTGTAGGTAATTTAATACCAAAGCCATTCTCCGAGAAGAACAGTAATGATACTATTTAACCCATAGCTGGAAGAATAAGGGGGTTCATACCTTTCCCAAGGGTATTTGTCTGAAAGTGAACATAATATCACGACTGGAGTTCAAACTCACTTACTACGATTTTGCAGTCCATCACTTTAAGCATTACACCACGAAGACACCCCCTGCCTGAAGTGGGACAAATTGATTTATTTGAAAACTATTTGTGTTGGATAGCAATACTTAATACTATGTGTTTCAAAACAAATGATTGAGGATTAAATAAAGGACGTAGTTCGAAGTTCCGTGAAGGTTTACGAGTTCAACAAACACCTGAAGAAGGCCGGTAGACATATCGGCCGAAACGTTGTGGAAATAACAATAAAGATGAAGGCAATAGTCTGAAAACCCTTAATGATAAAAAACATTAAGCTTCATCTCAGAAATTTAGACAACTAAATGATTGTTTCTATTTGATAACAATGTAATTATGTAGAAATCACTTGTGTTTGATCAAAATACTTAACCATGTCACTACAGGTAAATTATTTACATTAGATCAGAATACTCAATACTATTTAATTGTTAGCAAACAAGTGGTAATTTTATAGCAGAGAAAAAGTAAGCGTGGGTGGGGGGTAAGTAAAAATGATTGCACTGGAGTAAAGGAAATAAGAAGTTTTGATCATTATCAAATATTTGAAATGAATTAAATTTTGGCATTAAATAAACCATAACAGGTTGATATATTGTTAAATTTTGCTGGTGGTTGTTATGTTTTAAACCCTTGTACTTATGGTTCTTTTTTAAATGTCAGTCTTAACCAGTCGACTGGAACTGTAGAATACACTGACTGATTCTCTTCAGAGAGGTAAGACCCTCCTCACCTCCAATGAGAGTCCGAGATATAACACTAAACAATCTGATGGTGAGGTTCCAGTAATGCTGGAGCTTTTCGAAATGAGGAGTACCCCTTCATTGCCATTACTCCTTCATTCATTCTGAGTATCTGTTCAAAAATTATTTGTATTTCATACAAATACTTGTAACCTTATTACTGTTTCCAAACAAGTGACTGTTATCAAATAGAAATAATTTCTTGAAATCTTGTTATTATTAGTATTAGACAAAAGATACCAAGTATTCCTAAGTGCCATAAACTGTTAAGAAGAAACTATACAAAAAAATGTAGACATAAATGTATAGTGAATGTGATTCCCTAACCTCTGGATATAATGCTTGACAGGTTGACATGCAGTTAAAATTGATTAATCTTACATAGGTGTTACTTGTTTAGCTTCTTTGTTTTGATAAAATTTCAACCTTAAAAAGGTTATTTAATGCTAAAGCCATCCTTATAGAAGAACAGTAGTGATACAATTTAAAGTTATATTTTATATACCAGAGAAAGGAGCAGTGACCTCCCCTACACCATGGTGTAGTAGCTATTGAAAAAGGAGCCTTCAGGTCAGCCTAGACTACAGTTGCCTACTTTTACTTACTTTATATAAGTGGGTTCACACCTTTCCCAAGGATCTTAGTCTGAAAGTGAAATTAACAGCATCTTTGCTGTTTAAACTCACTAACAGTGATATTACAGTTCAGCACCTTAGGCACTATGCCAGAACTCTTCAGGATTCATTAGGAGATTAAGGACTTGCTCCAAATATAGAATACACTCCAAAATATATACTTGTAAAACCTTGCTATGATGAGGTACTCATCCGAACAATAGAAAGATGGCAACTTAATAATCGTTATTATATATATATATATATATATATATATATATATATATATATATATATATATAATGAGATAGAGATGTTATGAAATTTTAAGAAAGTGAAAAAATGGACATATTCTGTTCATAAGGCAATTTAGAAAACCATTGACATTTCTGCAATTAATTTTTTTCTTAAACAATTATTGCTTGTAAAACAATTGAAGAAAATAACATTTTAAAGTTTGTGGAAAGTTAACATGTGTCAACCATTAGGAAATCCCACACCATCATCTTGAATCCATCAAAATATTGAAAAAACCCAAACCTTTTCAACAATAAATTAATCTTTTTATTTGACATTGAAAAGAAATTGGGGAAAAAAACCTGTCATTCAGTTCTCACCTTTTTATAATAATAAAAAGAAACTACTTTAGAAAAAATAAATGCATGAAGCTCGTCATAATTTGATTTTTGAGTCATGGAAAAGGCTTTTAACCCATTCAATGTTGTGAATGACTACAGCTGAATTCCTAAAGCCATGCTTTAAGAATTTACATCAAAAGCTGATGTACTCCTTTCCTTGTCTTGGATGTTGCAGTCATTACAATTCAGCCAACATATCCTCTGGGCTTCTTCAAGTGAGATAGATTCTAAATTTCTTGAAAGACATTTCCTCTTGTTTAGTTGAAGAGAAAGACAAAAAACATAAAGTTTACCACCACCAGATTGTTCTGTGGGACACATAACCTGTTGGTTAAAGTGTATCTCAGACCTGATGGTGCACGTGGTGTAATGATTATCGTCGCAGGATATGGACACGGCGACACGAGTTCAAATCCTGGACGAGCCTGATTACATTTCACATAGCACTAATACCCTTGGGAAAGGTATGAATCCAATTATTCTCCCTCCAGCTATGGGTAAATAGTAGGGCAGACTAGGTTCTTCAGCCTTGGTGAGGCGACTAGTCTAGGAGAAGGGAAACTCTGAATTGAAACCTGTTAAACTCCGCTTAAAAAATTGACCTTGTGTCATATCCTGCCCGAGCGGAGGGGTTGGGTAAATAGGATCTCAGACCTGATGGTCTTGAGTTCAATTCTTGGTTCAGTGAAGAGACAGAAAAAGTACATTATGAGGAAGAATTAGCCGATATGAGATAACCTCTAAACATGGATAGCAGAATGAAACCATCTGCCACCATGGACTGAATAAAATACTAAGTTTCAAATTCTTATAATATAATGCTGACTGATATCTGAAGAACCATAAGTACAAGGGTTGAAACATAACAACCACCAGCCAAATTTAACAACATATCAACCTGCTATAGTTTATTTAATGCCAAAATGCAGTTGAGTGTCTTACCAAGGACTCCTCTTTTTGTGGGGTTTTTAGCCAACTGCAGGTGATACAGCTAACATATTCTAAGACCCACTAACTGAGAAGCAAGCTTTCCTGATTGTAGATTTTCTGGCAATGGTGAGGCACCTTCTACTTTGTGTTGCTACCTCTTTTCCTCTCTTTCTCAATACTTTTCTTTGACTGCAGAGTTTACCTGGTCTGATGGATCTTGTGTCACCGTGTCTCCCTGGAATCAGAAAATAAAGGTCCTTTTTTGAAGTACTTGTGTATCCTTTCAGTTGTAATTTACTAAGCTTTTTTTGCTTATATGTGGTACAGGGCCACATAAATGGGGCACCCAGTGAGACTCAAACTCACTCATGTAGGTTTGCTAGTCTAACTCGCTAACCATTACACCATCAGAGGTGCCCTGTGTATCCTTTCAGTACTATCAGCTGGAGACTAATTTTGGAAAAAAGCTGTTGTTATTACATAGATTGTGACAATGCTCATTCCTGACTGACAATAAGAATCTAATGTGACTGATGAAATCATTCCAATGCATATAGAGAATTTGGTGGATGTAAGGATGAAAGTTGTTAGATTGATTTCATAACATGACAACATTTCTTGGTCTTTTAAATCAATGTTTTTATTTTTGTCTTTTGGCAAGAAATTATTAGGTTTTAAATAACTATACTTAGGCTGAGCTGAATTATTTGAAATTTAATTCAGTGTTAAATGACCTGAAAAGGGTTGATACACCGTAAATCAAACCAACCAACCAACCAATTCAAATAGTTCTGAGTGTTCTCTTAAGCTGACCGTAGCCTTAATTCCTTCATATGAGCCTCATGAAGTGGTCAGGGCACACTAGTTTCCATAGAATGTTTGATAGTGTTTCACTGTTTAGTATCCAAGGCTTTTTTGTAGTCAATAAATATCATGTAGAAGGACATATTCTGTTCAATGTATGTTTCCTATATTTGCTGGAGGGAAAAAATTATGTCTGTGTTTCCCCTTTTGCTCGAAACCTATATTGTGCCTCAAGTAGGAAATCTTCTGATTGGGGCGATATTATAGTGAGCACTATGACAATGAACACTTTCTCTGGTATGTAGAGAAGTGAGATCCCATGATAGTTGCTGCAATCTCATTTGTCTCCTGGCCCAGTTGGCTGGGGCTGTAGAATACACCAACGGGTTAAGACTCCTCGCTCCCAATGAGTGTCTAGGAAATGTCACTTAACAATCTAATGGTGAAGTTTCACAGTTGCTGGTGATTTGGGGAATACAGAGCACCTCTTCATTGCCATCACACCTCGGTCCACTCTGTCCTGGAGTGGTAGCACCTGATAGGGCCCTATCTATGGGTCAAATAGAACTAAACTGCATACTTATACTAAACCGAGTTATTTGCAATAGAACTGTTTTGATATTTAAACTGCTTATTAATGCTAAACTGAATTGCTTGAAATAAGACTGTTTTGAATTGTGAACTGAGTACTTATGCTCAACTGAATCATTTGAAATGGGACTGTTTTTGACATTGAAGCAGTACTTACACTAAACAGAATTGTTTGAAATAGAACTGTTTTGACATTTTACTGTGTGTAAACAAAATCTATACTTATACTAAACAGAATTGTTTGGATTAGAACCGTTTGATTAAATTTAATAGCTTGAAATAGAAATGTTTTTGACAATTAAACTGTGTACTCATGCTATACTGAATTGTTTGAAATAGAACTGATTATTTGTATAAAAATGGATTTGGCATTAAATTACCTACAAAGGTTGATATACCATAAAACCATCATCTGTCTCCCTTCTTGTAGATGGTGACTAGCTGAGCATCCTTCCATTCAGCAAAGACTTGTAAGTTTTCCCAAAAGTCTCCAATGATGATGATGTACCTCGACAAGCCTCCTACCTACTTGGTATAGTCTTATCTGATGGCTTTGGAGTAATGGCCATGAAGAAGTGACTTCACATCCACCTGAACTCCAGAACTGGAACCTCCCACTTAGATGCAATTCTATAGTTGAAATGTCTTTTGGCCTAATGTTCTGTTTGGATCCCCTTAAGGTTGCATGATAGACAGTATCAGAAGAAAAGAAATTTTAATCAAAAACTTATGATTGATGTTTGCCGTCATAGTGAAAAAATGAACTTCAGCTTCAAAACATGACTCATAGCAGTTCTTTTAGTGATATTGTGATTGGTGCAGGGGTGTCTAAGTATCCTTCATTGGACAAGTCCCAGATAGAGCCATAACAGGTGCTGGTATGTGGTATGTCTGAGTGTGGATATGACCATGGAAGGATGTCTTACACAGCACATGTTTAAATAAGAAAATCATAAATGAAGACACAATAGAGATTGTATCTACCAGTGTAGGGAAGCCATAACAGAATATAGACATTTAGGAGTCTAATATTACACTTGCTGCAGTTGGTAAGATGCCTATGGAGTCACTTTGCAGCACATTTACATGGTCAGGACTGTTGAGGGGAGTTCTTTTTGTAAATTAGCTGTTAAGTTGAGAACAGTTATGTGAGCTAGATGATGATACTATGAGAATCACATTGTTTGACCCGACCAGAGGCCTAGTCTTGTGTTGTTGCTGCTGGCCTGGTCTACTGAGAAAAGAAGAAATTTTGATGTATTCATGTACTTCAAGCATACTGTTTATAAATAAAGTTGGTGACCTTAGTCGAGGGTGACCTAAAGACTCCCTTTTCAATAGCTACTACACCAAGGTGTAAGGGAGGGAACTACTCCATTCTCACGATTGCTCCACTTTACCCTTGATCCTTACTTTATAATGCTGAGTGTTAAACAAGGCGACATCAAGTACCATTTTTTGAGTCTTTTGTTTTACTTGATCTGGGATTGAACTCCAGTCTCCCGGACCACTGGCAAACACTCTACTCATAAGACCAATGGCCCGGTTTATAGTGCCTTCTAATTGGCCCAAAGTGGTCATACAACTTGCTCACCACAGTGTTGGCAGAGTAAGGAGTCAACTCGTTCCTTGGGTTGTCATGTACCAACCTATTTTTTGACAAAAGATTTGAATTATAACAAGATTTGACTTAATGTGTAACAGAAAGTATTATCATCATTATGAAGTCACACTGACAGCATAGAATTCCCTACCTTTCTCTCGCCATCTGTCCCAATCATCCATCACTCCTGGAAGGTTCTCTAGACTGCATCCAGTGTCCACAGAGAGTTGATGTATGTAAGTCTTTGCTGGTCAGCCAACACTGCCACATCCATGTAGAGGAGTCTATGGGAGAATGACACTTACAAGTTCATCCTTACTTCTCTAGCAGTGTCTCATATGTTTTGTCCATCTTACTTGGATGATTTGTAAGATGGGAGGTAAGTGGGCGTATAGCTGCTGTTTTGTGGGATGTTTCTTTCAGGATTTATTCAAAACAGCATGTCACACTCTTGTGTAGTTTCCATCAAGCTTTTTCTCTATATGTTAGCATCTATGCAGTAGTACTGACACAGCCACAGCTTGAAAGAAATCAAGTTTTATTTTATCATAGGAATCATTCTTGAGATATGCATTTGGAATAAGCTTTGAAGTAAAAGTTTTTAAATAATATTTTTGATGATCTTTTAATTTAAAAAAAGGGTATAATTTCTTTTTCTTGTTTCTTATGAATTCTTTTTTTTTTTTTTTGAGCCTCACATATTCTCTTGTATATACAATTAGATATCATGATTACTTTAATACATAAGTCTTTGTCAAATTAAATTGATGAATATTTAATTAGTCATAGATTTAATTAGTGAATTAAATAAAACCTTTTGTTTTACTTCTTTTACTTCTAACTCATAAGAATGCCTGCTTTTATTCACGACAAGAACACAGTTGCTCTTGCCCAAATGAGGCCTCAACTCAAACATCTTCCTCATCCCTATCACTTTTAAAAACTAAAATATACTAATCTAAATGAACATCGATAAGAAGTTATTTTGGTAAAATACCAACTACAATACAGAGAAAGAAATGTGTGTGTGTGTGTGTGTGTATATATATATATATATATATATATATAATTTTCTCTTTTAAACATTTCATTAAATAAGAAAGACACTTCAAGTCTGCTTGTGTTATCTTTGGTTCTTTCAAGTCTTTATAGGAGTCCGTATAACACAAAAAATAAAAACAATTTTTGAAGCTGTATACATAAAAAACAACAAATCTCCTGTAAACAAGATCAATTTTGAATATAACAGCCACACTTTAAAATGCCTTTAACACTTTTCCTGTTAATTCTTCCTCTTACTTTTAGTGAAATTCTTTTCTTTAGTAAATTCCCTTTCCCATTGTTACTCCTTCTACTCTTTATATGAATGTATTTGACTTGTTCTTGAGATTTTCATTTCAACATTCTTTCATATAAAGATGGCTCCAGATGAAGCCGAAAGTATCAAAAAAAAATATGGTGTCTTCCTAAATTCATTCCATCCAGAAGTCAAAAGACTCAGATGAAGACTTAGATGGATCAAAGATAAAATGGGCAGATATGAAGTGCCTGTCCTATTTAATTCAATGTTTATATGGGACTGGCTTCATAGTTGGTGTTCACTGATGAGGTTCAATCGCAGGTTGAGTCATACCAAAGGCTCAAAAATAGTGGTACTTGATGCCTCCTTGCTTAACACTTGGCCTTTTATGATACAGATCAAGGGTAAGTAGAGCAATTTTGAGAAAAGAGTAGCGCCCTTCTCTACCATTTGGTGTTGTAGCTAATGAAAAGGGAGCCTTCAGGTCACCCTCCTCTATGGACAGCCAATTTATATAAAGGAAGGTTTTTTTTGGGAAAGCTAAGTATGTATATGAAAAAGAATTCATGTATGGTCATACATATTTCAATTTTTTATATTTTTTTTATTTCTTTTTTTTCAATCTTTCTTTTTTTTAGATTTGTCTTTATGAAAATATTTATTAAAGAAATAATTATTGGTGGACAGTTTAGTAACACATTTCAATGCTTTCCACTAGGCTAAGAATATGCTGACAATATCTCCTTCAGAAAAATAAAACCCCACTTAAAAGGTGTCTCTTGGATAGAACACTAAACTGTATTTGATAATAAGTCTCCAGTTCAGGAATATGGAATACCACTTCATTGCCATTATTTCTGGCTCCACTTTAACATTCAGTGGTAGTTACTGTTAGGGTCCCAAATAGATCGGTTTGAAAATTATTAGATAGGAATAATTGATGAATATAATGATTTATTACAGTAAATTATTTCTCTGAAGAATGCTTAATAGAAGCTATTATGGTTTACTAAGAATTATAATTGGAAGATACTTAAAGCCATATAACTGTGCAAATAAATGATTATTATTATTAACCAGAAGTAGTTCCTTGCAATCATATAATAAATTAGTATTAGATAGGAATATTTAAAACTATACAGATGTGTACAGATTATTTGTATTAGATAAGAATACTTGATGCAAAAATGTAAATATGAAAGTGCAATGAAAGTGATTCCCTAATGTCCAGACATTAAATATCCCTAGACAGGTTGACCTACCTTATTATCAATCATTTATAAAATGTTTACATATAAAAGTGTTCAATAACATAGTAGCTGTATCTATTATTTGTTATGTAGTGTAGAATTAGAAAAAGTGAATCAGAAATTCTACTTTGACATCAGATCAACTGGGTGTGAGTGACAGGGTATGACCCAAGATCAGTTTAGGAGCTTGCCAAGGATTGGATGGTCTCACTTATGTGATCAAAAAGTCGTAGAATTTAGAACGTTTGAAATTTAATCTGTTGGTCTAGTGGAGTTGAGATATACACAAGTTTAAAAAATGGTAAGCTCATATATTTTCCCGTACTTGCTGAATGAAGTCAGGTTATATGTAAGGAAAAGACACTTTAGCTTGAAAGTAATAAAAGAAGTGTGAACATAAAAGTGTCTTGGTATCTAACTTTCACGTCAGATGTATCAGTTTGTTCCTCACAATATAACAGCAGAGATGGGCCATCAGAAGAATTCAATATGGAAGTCCAAGCAAGCTTAGCCTCTGACTAAGGAAGAGACCCAAGTATGCAATAATAGTACAATGTGATTTTTATATCTATCATGCAATTTCATCTCACCAAATAATAAGAAATTCTGTTGTCATAGTTTATGTGGATATTATCTTTTTTAATTTGGTGGGAGATAAATTAAAAGAATCTTGTTTTATTTTTCCTAAATCTGAGGAGGCAACATACATGGCACCTTCAATAAGTTTCTAGACTTTTTTTGTATGGGCATTTAAAATTGTTGTAGACTCTTGAAAATTGAATATGTTATTGCTATACATCTTATGACATGACTGACCAATTTTTATAATTTCAGGTTCAAATGAACAGCTAAAGCAGCAATTGGAATACACCCTACTAAAGCCTGATTGGCACAGATGGTGAATTTCAAAAATGCAATCTAGACATGAGAACACTTTAGAAGAATGATATGCTATAAAATTCTGTTTTAAACTTGGAAAAAATGCCACAGAAATGTAGGGAATGCTTCAGACCTCTTTTCGACCATCTTGCATGAATCGAGTATCAGTTTTTGAGTGGGATAAGAGATTCAAGGAAGGCAGAGAGTCTGTGAGGGATGATGAGAGGTGTGGGAGGAGTAAGGAAGTCAATACACCACAGTTGATTGCCCAAAGGGTTAGGGTTAGGGTTAAGGTTAGGGTTAAGGTTTTAAGGGAGTTCAGGAAGAGATTCCGTCGGAAGAGGCCAGCACTCTTCAAATTGGGTCAGTGGCATTTCCACCAGGACACAACTCCTTCCTTGTCACGGATTATTTGACCAAGATGGGCATCAAGAAAGTTCCTCAGCCTCCCTATTGTCCAGACCTTGCTCCTTGTGACTTTTGCTTATTCCCTAAGCTCAGAGGCTGTCGTTATGAGACAATTGAGGAGGTGAAAGAAGCTGTGATGAAGGTTATTGACATGATCACACAAGAGGACTTCCATGGAGCCTTCCAGAAGTTGTTGGAACGGAACAACAAGTGCATTGCAGCCAGAGGAGATTACTTCGAAAGGGACTAGAGTTTCATGTGTGTACTATCAATAAAAGTGCTCATACAAAAAAAGTCTGGAAACTTATTTAATGATCCTCGTATATATATATCTCCAAGAATTTAACAGTAAACAATCTGATGGGGAGGCTCCAGTCCAGGACCTTTGGAGAATGTGAGGCACCTCTTCATTTTTATTCTGACCTGGAGTTGTTTTACTTGTTGGGATCCCGTCTATGGCTCAAATGGAACTATTCAATCATTTATTATACCTGGAGACCATTTAACTGTGTGCAAACAGTAGCTGTACTTAAATATTTAACTGTGTGCAAACAAATGAGCTCTTGTTCTTTTAAAAATGTTACCCACAAGTTATTGCTATAAAAATAATATGTATAAACAAGATTTGGCATTGAATTACCCACAGTGGTTGATATGCCAACCAATCAATATATTCAAGAAATATAGTTAAACAAAGACTTTTGAAGTATATATTTAAGTGTATGTACATATTAGTTTTATCTATTGCAAATCAGCCCATTAGCCTATTTGGTTAAGTGTCTAACAATGGCATGGGAAACCGGGCTTCAATTTCAGGTCAAGTTATACCAAAGACTCAAAAAATGGTACATGATAGCTCTTTGCATTATAAGGTATGTATCAAGGGTAAAGTGGAGTAATTCCAGGAAAGGAGTAGCGCCCTTCCTTACAACTCAATGTAGTAGCTATTGAAAAGGGAGCCTTCAGGTCACCCTCGACTACAGTCGCCAACTTTACTTTTATACTTATATGTAATAAAGCTTGACAAACAAGTCGATGTATACATTCACTTTTAGATATTTTCATACGTTTTGCTTACACAATTATTTTAATGAGCAAAACTAAATAGACCATGAACCCTACTTTCAAAGTAAAAGGTGTACATATATATATATATATATATATATATATAATGATAGAAGAATTATAAATCAAGTTTTTGCATGCAAAGAGTGCTTGATGCTATTATAGAAGAAGTATAAAACCTTTGAATATTAGAATTATGGACACTATTACTTAAGTTTCATGTGTTTCAAACACTCTTAAGATATATGAGTGACAAGACAAGTGTCTATATAGCATGAGTTTTAGTCAAATAAGATGTTAGTTTGCAAGACATTTTACATGAAAGAATAATATGATTTGGTGTTGGTACATGTGAAATTCAAACAAGAAAAACATTTTCTCTTGCATTCGAAAATTGTGGGGAATAAATTATGGGATTAATCCGGGTCGGGTGGTTGATGACAGAAGAGAAATTAGTTGATATGTCTACAATTAGATATTTATATAAGGTAGGGATGCATATATTATTGTATACCTGCATCTGATCCACTGCAAAGAAAAAAAAATTAAGGTAAATCTGGATGAGGGTGCATTTTATGACTTGTGTGGATTTATCTGACCTTCCAACAAGTCAGATTTGATCTGTAGTTATTTTGTAATAGGAAACTGAGCAAAAATTGAAACTGACGTGTGACCATTACAAAAATGCTTTGTTTCCTCTGTATTATTCTTTATGTGTGACTTGGTCTCCAAGAGATAAATGCAGCTCTGCAAAGTAGGCATTGTCTGTGAAGTAAGCTCCCAAATTAATATCCCCCACCTATTGCAAAAACCATGTGGTTACTGGAAGCAAAGTATTTCATAACTTGTGAGTAGATTTTTGAATGTGTAAAAAAAAATCTCTACACATATTGAACATTATTATCAATTGTATATTATAAACCATGACTTCACTCATAATTCTTGAAGTGAAAGAAAATTGATCCTAAAATTTTCATATAGTCATTCATACTTTGTGAGTGGTATAATAGTTTTCATTTAGGGCAGATTGGGCTTTCAAGCTTTGGTAGTACAACTGGTCTAGGAGAGGGGAAAACTTTAAATTGAAACCCCTAACAACATATCACGAAGTTGTGTGACAGGGTAAGACTACATTCCTTGGGAAAGGCCAGACTCATACAGTGGACTTGAGGAAGGAGATCATGGGAGTATTTTATTTGCATGTTGTGTTCAAATAGAAAATGAATTTTTACGTAATTTAGTGAAATATTGTTGATGCTTAAAAGTGTGTGAACTTTTTTAGAATTTTGGTGGTCAATTGTGATATGTTAAACTAGTTTAGAATTTATACATGAATTTGTTATCATATCATAAGCAGAAACTTTATTCTACATCACTTAAATAAAAACTGGTAATTTACTGTTAAGATTTCAAAAATTAAATCGATTAATCATTTGGATCTTTTGCTAATGGAGCAATATATTTTTGGTGTAAATTGCATCAGATCAAAAACAGCCAGTGTTAAAAAAAAAGGTTTAAATTGGATGATTTCAGAAATAATGGTAAGAAAAAAAATTTATGAGGGCATTTTTGAGAACTATCAGATGAATTATTTAACAAAATTTGATCTGTACATAAATTTTGTATCAGTAATGTATATGTTCTGGGCAAAGATTCCCTCTTTATTTTTATTTATTTATTTTTTTAGATAGATGTGGGAAGATAGTAAAAAGGGAAGAAATCCTAAGGTGGCATAACAACAAACAAATAAAAATAAAACTTATTTTTTGTGTTTCTATTACATTCAACAATGGTGCTTGATAAAAAAAAAACACCATAAAAACTATTTATATCTGATACTTGATATTGAGCAGCAAATATTTTTATTTTTTGAGTTGCATATGGCTAAATTGGTGCAATGTGTGAGTGAGTCAATTAGTCACATTCAAAAATTGTGCAAAAACTAAAAGAGAAAAACTCATGTCAGGCAATCAATATTTTGTCAAGGAGCTACAACTATTTATTGGTGTATTTTGGTGATACTCATGGTGTAATGAAAGAGTGAATTCATTTGTCAAATTAATTTGCATAATTTTAATTGTTATGAATATTAGTTGAGATATGATCATTTATATTTCCCCTATCCCATCAGCTTGTTGTCTAAATCTTTTCCATAGGTTTGAAAGAAATGCTGCAATTTACACAGAATGTACAGTCTGACGGTTGTATTGACTTCTATATTTGGATTGCTTGTATTTTAACCTATCTATTCATATTGCCACTCAAACTGAACATCAATAAAATCAATGAATATTGTTTTGTCTTTGATAACAGGGTTTGCCTTATTATTTGTTCAACTGGGATATTCACCAGTTATTTCTTGGAGTAAAATCACATACAAAATATTGCACATGAAGCCTCATCTTAAAAATTCAGACAGACAATATTCAACCATCTAATAGCAAGGTTCCAGCTTTGGAGTTTTGAGGAATATGGAGTACCACTTCATTGCCAGTGCTCATTAGTCTACTCTGACCTGAAGTGGTAGCACCTGAAAGGGTCCTATGTATGGGTTAAATAGAACTGTTTGATATTTTAAACTGTGAGCTAACAAATGACCTAAATTGAATTGTTTCTAATATATAGCAATAATTGGAACTATTTAACTGTGTGCTAACAAGTGAGTAATGTTGAATAGAATTATTAGTGTTGATTAGCAATATCTGATCTCTTGAACAATATGCCTAAATTGAATTGTTAGTATTACATAGCAATGCTGAAAACCATTGAACTGTGTGCAAATAAAACTGTTAGAAAGCAATATTTGAAAGTATCTAAGTGAGGATAAACAATTGATAAATTTGTGTTAGGATATTTGAAACCATTTAACTGTGGGTAAACAATAGAAGTACTTGAGTGCAAACAAATTAGTTTTGACTCCTTTAAAAATAAGACAACCTACAAAATTTTGACTTACAAATTAAATATATTACCATATAACTGTATGCAAACAAATGAATTCTGTCATCTACAAACTATGCATTTACAAATCATATGTATAAAGAGTATCTGGCATTAAATAACCTACAGGAGTTGATATGCCATAAACCAAACCAAGACAATTTTGCATATTGCTTAATAAATTATATTGACGGTATAAACTGAACAAAAAAAGAAGAATTAAAAAGAGCGAATAAGATCCATTTGTAGAATAATTCTTTGTATTGGACATGTTGGTGAAATTACTGAAAATCTAATTACCTACATAAGTCAAGTTCCTTATTGTTATTGGTAGACTATGTCCGAAATTGTACATGAAATCTTTGTGTACTGTGTGAATAGTGTTTAATATGGAGTTTGCCACTGGAATAAAGCCAAGTTCCTGATAGGTGTTCTTGCCACTATGGTATTCTGGAGAAAAGAGGACAAATCCTTATTGCACCTTTATTTTATATCAGGATGGATAGCTCTGATAATGGAGGACATAATTTTTATGCCAAAACACTGTTGTAGGCAAAAGTGGATAATCTGACTGTAAAGAACAACAATAAGCAAGCCTGATATGACAAAAAGTGAAAGCAGGTATCCATAGTAACCTTGGCACATGGCCTAATGATAATCCTTTTTGGAAATGGACATAGTGACCCAAGTTCAAATATGCCATTACTCTCAGGTCCCTAGGAATGAAATGATCCAAGATGGGTTGACATTCTATTAAAATCAATCAAACCAAATTCAAATCCTGGAGAAAGCCATTTGCATTTCCCTTCTATACTAACAACCTTAAGAAAGACATGAATCCATCTCTTCTCATGTCAGCTATGAGTTAATAGAACACACTGGTTTCTTTAGTCTTGGTATGGCAACCAGCCTGAGAGAAGAAAAACTGAATTTAAACCAGCTGTACTCAGCTTAAAAATTGACCTTGTGTCCTATCCTGTTCATGGTTGAGGGGTTTGGATGAATAGGTACCTTAACATTTAAGTTAATTTTTTAAAAAATTGAGGCATGTAGATTTAAATGCTTTTAAAATAAACATTGATCAAAGTTTGTTCAAGCTAGTTGAGCAAAATTTCTGGCAATTTAAAATATACATTAACCTTTCTTTAGAAATCCTTCATGCGATCCAAATTTTTTTTAATATGAATGAACAATTTTCTATGGATTAAGTTTTTGTTTGACTTCTGGATTATGCTAGCAAAAAAAATAATAGAAATGTGAAACTTTGATTACACAAATAGGTGATAAAATGCTCTTAACCTGGCCAATAAAGGAAGCAACCTTTTTTTGACGTTTTAGCAAATATTAAAGAAAGCTGAGAAAATATTGATGATTATGTGGAATAGAATGTAAATCTTATGTCTCTGTTATTCCATTCTTGATCAGACCCAAAACTTTTCAGCTGTGGATTTTACTTGTACATAAATTTAATAGTTTTCAAAATAGACTTTACTATAATTTCTTTTATTTCTTCATTTGAAAGTTGTACATTGTTCAAATATGCATTTAAAAGAAAGTATTCTCAGCAGGAACCATGCTCAATTTTTAAATGATTGGTTATTTTGTTTATGGCATATGATAGTACATCCTAAACAGAGTGTTATCCATTTGTTAACTCCACTTTAAATCTTGTATCCCTCTGCAAGAAACGCAGTCCAAATATTCTAAGTCCCATTGATAGGGCTATTTTTGGTAATTGTGTAAATATTCTTCCTTTTTATATATATAATATAATATATTTATATATATAAATACTGAATAATATGGCCAAAAACAACATATCTGATAATTCTTATGTCCATATTTATGACTATACAGATTCATTATTAATTATTTTATATCTATATAAATTTTTAATTTGAAGATAAGCCCTTATTTCAAATTCTTTCATTGCCAATAATTCTTTTTGTACATATGTATTTTTAGATTTACCTCAATCATAAATAATTTTAGCTATTATGATTGTTCCTCTTAATTTAGTTCCTTTTTATTACAATTCACTTGGGTCATCATTCCTACAATGACAAGGAATAGTGCTAATCAGAAACAAAAAGAAAGAATAAGCACCCCGTTGAACACAAAATCATTTCTTGCTCTGCCTCAGCAAAGAATGGTTTTACATACCAGCTGCTTTACCAGTTAAGGTACAAGAGCAGGAATGGTTTTGGGGAAGTCCAAATAACACTTATAAAGTGATGATTCAAGTGAGTTGCAATTAAGAAATAGCTAGAAATGAAAGATAATGTTAGTCAAAATTATTAATATTTGACAGAACTTCATCTAAAAAATAAAGATCCATGCTGAAGACTTTGTGTCTTAACAAGAATCATAACCAAATAAAAAAAATTCCAAGTGTCTGATTGCCCAGTTGGCAGGGGCTGTTGAATACACAGACTGCAACTCTGTAGAGGGATAAGACCCCCCACTCAACTAGTGTCCTGGATATGACACTAAACAATCTGATGGTAAGGTTCCAGTGATGCTGGAGCTTTGGGGAATATGGAGCACCCCTTCATTGCCATTGTTCCCAGGTCCACTCAGACCTGGCATGGAATAACCTTATAGAGCCCTATCTATAGGTTAAATAGAACTAACTGCATACTTATGCTAAAGTGAATTGTTTGAAATAGAACTGTTTGACTAAACTGAATAGCTTGAAATAGAAAAGTTTTTGACAATTAAACTGTGTACTTAAATTTAAACTGTGTGCTTATGCTAAACTGAATAGTTTGAAATGAAGCTGTTTTTGACATTGAAACTGTACTTACACTAAACTGAGTTGTTTAATATAGAACTTCTGTACTTATGCTAAACTGAATTAGTTGAATTAGATCTGTTTGAATGAATTGAATAGCTTGAAATAGAAATGTTTTAGAAAATTAAACTGTGTATTCATGCTAAACTGAATTGTTTGAAACAGAACTACTTGCATAAAAATAGATTCGGTGTTAAATTACCGACAAAGGTTGATATGCCATAAAACCCAAACAACCAACCAACCAATCAGGTATCTGATCTTTTTGCATGTATATTGCCTAGAGTGCAGTCTCTGACATAAACAATGTGAAGTTAACCTCTAAGGTTACTTAAAGTCAAAATGTAATTTTTGGACTGTCGAATTGAAACTTTGATTTGAAGTACATTTTTTTTTGTCTTATAATTATTATGAAGTTGTTTCCATGTTTTTCCCCAGGCCTAGAATAAAAGGACTATTTATTTGCAAAGGAAGGCGCTATTTGTGGCATCATGTTTCTCATCAAAGGAAATAGATTCCATGATCCAAGTTCAAATTCTGGATGAGGCTGTTTGCATTTCACTATGAGCTAATACCCTTGAGAAAAGTATGACTTCATCTTTTCTCTCTCCAGCTATGGGTAAATAATATGGTAGGCTGGATTTTTTGCTTTGGTATGGCAACCAGTCTAGGAGAAGGAAAACTCTCAATTCAAACATGATATATTCTACTTAAAAATTTACCTGTGTTAAATTCTACCCCTGAGGGTAAATATATTCTTCTTTGCATAGGATAGAACAAGATATTCTCAGAACCTAATCAAAGTTTCTCTTGGTATTTTAAAACTATTTTTATGCTTTAGGTCATATCCATATCCATTTCATATCTATATTTCCATCCTTAAAAAAACCTGGTAAAATATGTCAGAATTTTTTCATTAAAACATTCTGGCATTTACATCCCCCACCACCTCCAATCAATGCTGGTTACCTCCTGCTCTAAATAAGTCTGCTTGGAAAAAAGATTATCATCACTTATTTCTTGAGGCATTTTTGATTTTTGTTCCTGAATTGATACGGTCATTTACAAATTTTTTAAAAATGCGATATGGTACAAACCAAAGTTTGACAAGTAATAAAAAAATAAAAATAAAAAAAAATAATCATGAACATTAAAGATTTGTTCAGCCTGAAATACTAAACAAGGTTTAACAATAAAAAAATTTCTCTGAGAACACAGAGCATGCAACAGGTTATGAAAACATTACAACAGGGTGTATGTTATCATGATATGACTCAGCCATCATTTCAAAGATCAGTGGATCTATTCACTCTACAGAAAACTAACAAAAGGTGAGAATTCAAAATAGATGCATACAATTCTGATCTATTGTCAGCTAAGGAAATAATGCATTTGACTAAGCATAACCAATGTTCAGCTCCGCCCACTGTAAAATCTTTTGATATCTGTCCATTTTCCAAGCCTTACCTACCTTCCTATTGTGTGACTTCAAAAATAATTTTTATGACTTTGTCATTATTATTATTTTATTTATCTATTTATTTATTTACTTTTTTGCTGTTTTAGTTATCTTCCATCCCTTAATAACTTAAAAATTCCTTTTTCATTCGGGTAAAGATGATACTCTTCCATCTCATTTGTTACCTACAGGCAAAAATTGATTGTAAAAAAGTGTGAAAAAGAGTTTTCTGTTTTTTTTTGTTTTAATGAATGTTTCTCTGATTTCTTTTTTAGTTCTACAATTAGAAAACCTATGAAACTGTTGAGTTGGCATTATAAAAGTGGCTCACAAGTATGCCAATACTTTTATTTTGGAAGGAGTGAAAGATTTTAATTAGCATTGTATAATTACCTCTTTGAGATGATTGAAAATGACATTCAGAGGATCCCTCAAAATTATCATTCACTTGAAAGTTGGATGAGAAGTTGCTTTATTCTTTATCTAGAGTATTTGAAGAATATTGTTTTAATAAAATTCTTGTTACAATGTGCCATTTTTGCGGATACAGTTACTCACAAATATAAGGATTTTGGTATTAGATTTTATAAAAAACATTCTTTGAAATTATTTAAGAAATTCTAGTGATCTCAGTGCCTAATCAAACAAATTAGAGATGTTATACATCAATATATCATATGAAAATCAGACCTGACCGATAAAATGAAACGCAGTTTCTTCCAGGCAGCTGTTGTATCGATACTGCTGTATGGATGCACTACATGAACGCTAACTAAACGGCGGGAGAAGAAGCTAGATAGCAATTACACAAGAATGCTGTGAGCAATATTGAACAAGTCCTGGCGGCAACACCCCACAAGACACCAACTATACGGCCACTTGCCTCCCATCACGAAAACTATCCAAGATAGACAAACCAGTCATGCAGGACACTGCTAGAGAAGCAGGGACGAGCTCATAAGTGATGTACTCCTATGGACCCCCACATATGGCCAGGCAAAAGCAGGATGACCAGTACGAACATACATTCAGCAGCTATGTGAGGATATGGTATGTAGCCCTGAAGACCTGCCAGAGGCGATGAACAATAGGGAAAAGTGGCGAGAGAGGGTCAGGGATATCCATGCTAGTGGCACAACAAGATGATGATCATATATCGATACATTTTGACAAATATTGTCTTGGTTGTTATAGTCAAGTTTTTAAGTTGCTATGTTAGCTAAAATGTAGAAGTCATTTGTTTTCACATGGTCAAATGATCAAACAGTTTTATTTCAAACAATTCAGTTTAGCATGTCAACAAAATTAAATGGTTAAAAGTATTGCTATGTATCACTAACAATTCAATTAAACTTCAATCATTTGTTAATACACCATTAAATGATGAAATAGTTCTATTTCAAATAATTCAGTTAAGCATAAATCATTTGTTTGTACTCAGTTTGTTTGTCAAACAGTTCTATTTGACCCATAGATATAACCCTATCAGGTGCAACTACTCTGGGCCAGAGAGGACCAGGAAGCAATGGCAATGAAGGGGTATTCCACATTCCCCAAAGCACCAGCATTACCGGAGCCTCATCATCAGATTGTTTAGTGTCAAATTCACGACACTCGCTGGGGAAGTCTTACTCCTCTACAGAGATGCAGTCAGTGTATTCTGCAGCACCAGTGAACTATGCAATAGGTTTTAGTGACATGTATAAACAATTTTAAGATATGAAATAAGACTATTCATGATTGAATTTTAACAAAAAGCATCTTCAGATTAGCCAATGCCAACTTCTGATATGTTGGCATAGTTTCATCTGAAGATGGTTTTTATGAGAGTCTAAGTCATAAGAGGTCTTATTTTATATATCAAAATATCATCACTCTAGTGTTATATAATTAATCTTGATATATGAAGGACCAACAGTTGAGTCAAATATGTGATTAATTGAATTTCCAACATAGTTAATTTGTTTATAGTGTTGAAGGTCTGTGTAGAATCAGAAATAATTTTTGGATAAGCTGATAGCAGAATAATGGTGCAATGATGTGCCACAGATTCTCCCGAAAAATATTCTTCAGATTTTTTCATTCTCCTAGATTGGTTACCCTACCTATGTATGTATATACATATATATATGTTACTTCTTGAGGTGGTATGAAATAAAGATATAATAATAAAAAAAATACATGGAATAAGTTTTCACGCCCACACACATTTTAGTTATTTTTTTTTTAAGAATTGGATGACTAACAAATTCTGATATTCAAATTTTTGTTAAACTTTGACGTTGTTATGCATGGATGTACTCAAGAAACTGATCATCATCTTGTTTTTGCTATTGTGAAAAAAGAATTGGCTCAAGACATGAAAATTTCATCACCTGAATACACTGTGAATAATACAAAAAAACATACTGATTCATTTGAAGAGGAAGAAAAGCATCAAGCTTAAGGCTCAAAATTGCTACCATATTATCTCATGGGGGTACATGCTCTAGTGCAGAGTTTCTGAAAGTGGTTTATATAGACCCCTGTGGGTGAATAAAATTATAAGGGTACACAGGGTTAATTTAGTAGTTTGCTTTTATGAATCCCTTTATAATAAAATAACAAAAATTGCTGGATAATGTAGAGTAATTGCCAGATATCATTTACTTAGCAGAATGCCTGATTGGGTATAATGGCTACTAGTAATGTTTTTTTTACATGACCATTCAAAACATCATCTTCTCAATTGAACTTAGCTTGTAACTAACATTGCTTGCAACTCTGCAAAAATATATTATAGCCAGCCACCTAACTATACTCTATTTGGTCTCATAAACATTCAGCAAGTCTCAATGAATGCCAATAGGTGCATATTTCTTTGTAAAAAAAACCACTGACATTTCTCTACATTAAACTTAGATGCCATTTGTATCAAAGTAAAAATTATAGGTTACTAACAAGAAGAATCTTCTATTGCTATACCCTCAAGATCCATCTCAAGTATTTTGAGACAATTCAATAAAATTTCTTTTGTAGCAATTTAAACCGCTATCAGCAGGAATTAGAATATACTAACTGAATTCCTGCAGAGGTTTAAGGACCCCCCCCCACTTTCAAAGCAATGCCTTTCGTAAAACACTAAACTGCACCTATGATGAGGTTCCAGTTCTGGAGATCTGTGGAGAGTTGAGTACCCCCTCAATGCCATGACTCTAACATAAACCCTGACGCAGAGTGCTAGTAACTGTAAGAATCTCATTTATGAGTCAAATTATCTGTTTTTGCAAATTATTTGCATTTGACAGAAATACTTGATGCCATATAACTGTAAATTATTTTTATTAAGAATAGTTACTTGAGGCTATTATTGTTTACTAAGGACTATGACAAGTTATTTGAAACCATAAAACCATGTGCCGATAAATGGTTATTATTAAATAGAAATAATTACTTGAAACTATATAATCATTAGTAATAGATAGGAATACTTTAAAGTAAATGAGTGAGCAAATTATTAGATAGGAACCATATACAAAAATGTGAATATAAATGTTCTATTAATGCAATTCCCTAACCTTTTAGCATTAAATAACCCTAGATGGATTGACATGTCATTAAAATCAATCAATCAACTCTATCAACAGGTTTCCCCAATCAGCTGGGGCTGTAGAATACACTGACTGCATCTCCACCGGTGGGTAAGACTCTGCCAATGAGTATCCTAGTTATGACTCTAAACAATCTGATAGTGAGGCTTCAGTAATGCTGGAGCTTTGGGGAGAGCAGAGTATCCTTCATTGCCATCACTCCCAGCTCCACTATGGCCCGGAGTGCTAGCACCTGATAGGATCCTATCTATGGGTCAAAATAGAACATTTAAACAACATACTTATGCTAAACTGAATTATTTGAAATAGAACTGTTTTGACATTAATTGTGTGTTAACAAGATAGAAATGAGTGAAACCTTTTCACTGTGTGCAAAAAAAATTAGTTCAGGCTTGTTTAAAAATGTTATTGACAAAATGTGTTCAGAAATCATATATTCAAGATATATGTTTGAAAAGGATTTGGCATTAAATAACCAACAATGGTTGATATGCCATATAACCAAACCAAGCCAAATCTATTTCAAAATTTTGTCAGCATTAAATGACCCACCAAAGTTGATATCCCATCTAACAAAACAAACAATCTATGGACAGGTAGTTGGATTTTCATAAAAAATTGAAGATTATTCCAGTTATTAACCAAAACATTTAGATTATTTCAACCAGTTGGTATCTGCAATTGTTAATTTTTGAAAAATCTAAATATTAATGAACAATGAATACAATTCCCTAACCTCTAGGCATAAAATAATCCTAAATATTTTGGTGTAATTTCATATCACCATGCAGGTTTGTTTAACATTGATAAAAATGCTAAGTCAATGATATTTATGAATAAAAATTAGTATTTTGTGGCCATAAACTTTCTCTATCCAATGGTGTTATTTTGGTCCTTGTATCAATGGCATCTTCCATGCAAATAAATTTTCATTTTTTGATCATCTATTAATTGTTTAACAAAATATCAGTGAGCAATTGAAAGCAAATCCCTGTATTTTGTTGTGTGTTCACACACAAAGAAACAATCTTTGATCAAGGATAAAAGATTCTGGACTCCGTGCCAAATAACTTGTGCCTTAACACTTGAATGAAACTTGCATGCATGAAGCATTCAGTATTGTAGTTACTGGGTTTGATTTGCTAATATCACAATTGTATTTGTGTGTGTGAAAAAGGTTTGTACTTACTTAAATATGTATGCATAGATACAGGGTGTGTGTTATATATTACAAGAGTTAGATGGCTGGAGAATGCTTATACAATAAAGCAAGCTGTATAATTCCTATCAACAACTTGTTATCAGTAAGCTGACCTTCAGTAATTTGACCTTTGGGGATCTGGCATTGAATGATCAACACAGAACAGCTTTATGTATGGGCTTATACAGGTTGGCATACATATATACAATATATATATATAAATAAAAGATTGCAGGAGTATTATTACATAAGCATTTTATGTAATCTCTATCATGGCCAATTTGTGCTTGTGCATACCTCACTTGTATGTGTATAGTCATTAATAAAATCTGTGAGCAGTTTAAAATTTTCATAACTTTACACACACGTACACATACACTGCATTGAGTGATCAACATAGAACAAAATTATATATCAGCTTATACTGGTTTTTGTGTGTATGTGTGTGTGTGTGTGTGTGTGTGTGTGTTTATATGTACAGTTGCAGAAGCCATTATTTTCATACAAGTACTTTGTGTATTCTCAAAAGCTACTTATTTATGCTTATGTCTCACTAAGCTGGGGCTGCAGAATAGATAGACTGCATTTCCAGGTGGGGGGGGACTAAAACTTCCCCAACAAGTGTCCTGGATATGACACTAAACAATCTGATAGCAAGCCACCAGTAATGCTGGAGCTTAGGGGAATGTGGAGTACCCCATTATTGCCATCACTCAGAGGTCTACTCTAGCCGAGAGTGGTAACACCTGATAGGGTCCTTTCTATGGGTTAAATTGAACTAAATAATATACTTATCCTAAACTGAATTATTTAAAATAGAACTGTTTATATATAAAAATGGATTTGGAATTAAATGACCTAAAAAGGTTGTTATGACTTAATTCAGCGTTAAATGGCCTGAAAAGGGTTGATATGCCATAAAACAACCAACCAACTTATCTATGTTTATATATACCTCACTTGTATAGAATTAGAAGTCTGTGAGGAGGTGAAAATTTTCATTACTTTGGAGATATATAAAATAAAATTAGTCTGCTTAAAAGATAAAGGAAAAGATATTTTAAATTTCTAATGGATAGTTCAATGTATACAGCATTTTCTTCACTTAAACTTGGTATTCAAAGCTATGCAGAGGAAAATATTTTGGAATGACGCAATGTTGAGGGGAAAATTTATGAAATGATCTGGTAATTTGTTTCTAAAATAAATACAAACAGAAGCCTAGATATGCAAATTGGTCAATGGTAGAAAAAAAAATCCCCTAAGTGTAGTAACTTATGCTCTGTATAGAGTACATAATAATAATAATAATAATAATAATAATAATAATAATAATAATAATAATAATATATATTTGTATTGATAAAGATTCAGCAATCTTAAAAGAAATAGTCGCTGTGTGTCCATATTTTAAATGAGCTCAATCTCTTCATTATAAAAAGACATTAATCATATCTATGATTTTAAATTTTAGAAAATATATTGTTTGAATATTTATTTTCAACATAATCTTCTTTATTTTCTGTTCACTCAATTCTGAACATTATTAAACATGTAAATCAAACATTATACAATGATATCTTCAAACCAATATTCAGTTAATAACTGTTTAACAGTTATGAATCCAACTTCGTATAAATTGGTAAGTGCATTTTAATATCTATATATTGATAAAATACTGAACATTTTTGTGAGAGAGTGTGTGTATATATATATATATATATATATATATGGTAGTTAGCCAAGATTTATGAAGATCAGTTAAAACGCTTAAATACCAGAAAATAATTTTCATTTAACAAAAGGATATGATATATAACCAGCAGATTTTTCATCACTTCCCTTAAAGCATATCAACTTTTTAAAAGAAAACAACTTATTTTCCACAAAACTTTCTCCTGAATATGGCGTAAAGTCAAAACTAGGTGAGAAAAACAAAAATAATGGATAACAAATATTCCTAATGGTAATATCATTTTTGTTCTTCTTACATAATTAAAACCACAACCCAGCAAAAACATCACATTCTCGTGAGGTTTTTATGAGAGTAAGAGTCTTTAAATTCACAGAGAGAATAAAGCTATTTCCAGTCAAATTGGTAGAAAACAGCATTTATTTTTAATCATCCAGATTTTCATTATAATGCAAATGGCTATGAAATGCTAAACATATTTCTTCCTATATAGAAGTTACTAGATAAACATGGAGAATTGTTATAATATGAACAATCAGATTCTTCTTGGAAGTAACAGCTATTTCTTGTTCGTATATTATAAAGCTTTCCATTTGTATATTCATATGCTGTTTGCAATTTTAAAATTTAGAAATTTATCTTAATAAGTATACTTCTTATATTCTTAAGTCATAAACGACCAATTATTTGTCATTTATAGTAAAAGTTTAGGTATTCAGACATGAAAATTCTCCTAGAATGATATAAATTGAATATTGCTAATCAGCAGCACAAACTTCAGCTGATCAGGTGTTTAACAGCAATTAGTGTTTAACAGCAATTAGTCCCGTCCTAATTGATAATTAGATAAACATGAAATAGATTTTAAACTATTTGCCTAAATTTCTCGGATATAGCTTGATAATTTTTATTACTTAGAATATTCTGACTATTGTCTTTATCTTCATTGTTTTAATCTCAGCGTTTGAGCTGTTGTGTCCTTTGGCCTTCTTCAGGTATTTCATGTCAAACTTGGGAACCTACTAAGAACCCCGTACTGAACCCTTTATTTAATCCATGAGAGTAGATTGTTCTAATTCCATTAACTATGACCGAGTAAAAGTGTAAACTATAATAAGTATTCTTTGTTATTTGAACCTGCAACCTCCAAATGATTTCACTCAGAAGCACTTTTCATCCAAACGCCTTTATCCCCTGCATCATGTGTCCATCAAGACAAAAGAGTTTGGTCGAAAAGTGAAGGGTAGAAATCCAACTATTCTCCCTCAAGCTATGGTTAAATAGTAGGGCAGACTGTCTTTTAACTTTAGTATGGCAACTAGTCTAGGAAAAGGAAAACTTTGAATTCAAATTAGTTGTACTCTACTTGAAAAAAATTGACCTTGTGCTGCTTCCTGTTCTAGGTGAAGCAGTAGGGCAAATAGTTTTAAAAAAAACAAATTGGTGAGAACATATATACCACTGTTAGAAATAAAATTAATCTTACCTATGGTTAGCTCTCTGACTTCAGTGTATGGTATCTTTGTTCTCTCCCAGATGTTTTCTTTTCTTCATGGCTAAAATTAAAAAAAAAAAAAGCGGAGACAAAAGCAGTCCTGGTCCTGATTATTCCAACAGTACAACAGAACCTCCCCCATAACACCAAAAGAGGAAGATCAGAGTTGTCCTGCACCTGTATGACAGAGATCCCAGGGATGAAAACTGATTTCTGTTTTACATAGGGAAACCCCATTGAGAAAATATAGTTAAATGATCCACCAGGCATCAGAAGAAACTCCCAAGAGCATCGTAGCTAAACATTATGATAAAAACAAAAAACATAACAATCAAGATTATTTAAGTTTCAAAGAATCATAAAAATCTGTCATAGAAGTTGAGACAGAAAATGGCTAAAATATAGTCATTAGATATGTTATCTTTAATGATTAATATCAAGTTGTGTGTGTGTGTGTGTTTTTTTTTTTTTTTGTCTTATGTTTTTTTTCCTTATTATCAAAATGCTTCTTATCTTAAACTTCCTGTCATGTTAAAACCATAAGGAATGAGTAAGGGAGAACAACTAGTCTTATCATTGTAAAACACTGACTACAGCTTCATGATAACAACTAGAGCAAAAATAACTCTTTCTCTCTCTCTCTCTCTCTCTATCTCTCTCTCTCTCTCTCTCTCTCTCTCTCTTTCTCTCTACATATGTATAATTCTAAAATAAGACAAGTATTTTCCAAAACTTTTAATCATCATACAAATGTTCTGAAAACAGTTATTAAAGATTATTTTAGTTGTCATTATCTTTCTCTGTTTTAATAAATCTGTATTTTTTCTATCCTTATCAATATTTCTAATTATTTCAATGCAATGTTTAAAGCAAATTTTACTTCTTTAAAAGGCAAGGTGAAGTCGTCCTGGCATAGTAGCTTGACTATGACATCATAGTGAATTCGAACTCCAGTCACACTATTGCATTAACTTTCAGACTAATATTCTTCGGAAAGAAATGAACCCACTTATCCTCCTAGTTGTGGGTTAGATAATACCACAACTGTTCTTCTACAAGGATGGCTTTGGCATTGAATAACTCACAAAGTTTGATATGCCAGTAGACAAAAAAACTGAACAAAGATACTTTTAAATTTCCAATCTCAAATCATAAGATGAAGGGTCATCCAAAAAAATTTGATACCATTTATGATGTATTGGGTGTTCCAGAAATATTGATATCATTTCATAATTTAAAATGATAACAATAAATCTTCTGGAATACCCTGTAAGTTAATTGTTATTTAATAAATTCAGTGTCCCATGAATTGTTAATTATTAATCTGACACACAGATCTCAGCTAGCTTAAACTACCTGCCATTTCTAAATTGTCACCCATCTAAACACTTGACAGGCTAACAGCTGTTTAACTTTGGTGATCTTGCAGGACACTCTGCATTCAGCAAGACTTGAGCATAAACCTGTCCCATAATAATTCTTAGTATATAAAAATTAATATGTTCAGCTGCCCTATTGGTTGGGTCTAGCATACACTGTATCTCCTGAAGGGGGGTTAAGAACCATCCACCAAAAAGGTGCCCTTTGTATAACACTAAATCGCATCAGAGGGTGAGGTTCCAGATCTGGAAAGGGTTGAGCACTCATTCATTGCTGGAGAAAGTCCCTATGGCATAATAGATAATATGGAGGATTGTGACATCATAATAAGAGAGTTCTTTCATTGCCATTTCTCTCACATTCACACTGATTGGGGTTGATAGTGCCTGTATGGGTCCCACCTATGAGTCAAATTGAACTGTTTTCTAAATTATGAGCAATCAATTGGAAAACTTGATGCCATATGACTATAAATTACTTGTATTAAGAATTGTAACTTGAAGCTATAATTGTTTACCAAGGATTATTATTATTATTATTATGAATTACTTGAAATTATATAAATATATGCAAACAAAGTAAAAAAAGTAAAATTGGCAACTGTAGATGAGGGTGACCTGAAGGCTCCCTTTTCAATAGCTACTACACCAAGGTGTAGGGGAGGGCACTACTCCATTCCTTGGATTGCTCCACTTTACTTTGATCCTTGTCTTATAAAGCTGAGTGTTAAGCAAGGTAGCATCAAATACCATTTTTTGAGTTTTTGGTATGACTTGACCTGGGGCTGAATCCAGATCTTCTGAGCCATTGACGAACAAAATCATCATTAAATAATAATAATTACTTGAAAGAATATAATTAGTACTGGATATATGCAAATAATTTCTATTAAATCAGAACTACATGGAAAAAAAACAACTGTCCAACAACTTCACAAAAAATGTAAATATAAATGTACTTTGAAGGCAATTCCCTAACTTCTAGGCATAAAATAACCCTGTATAGATTGATACATTTCAAAACTTGATTCAACTCTATATACAGGTAACAATTATGATGAGATGTGGGTGGTATGATTTTCATTAAAAAAAGGAATTATAGATTACTTTAGTTATTAACCAAAAGATTTTGATTTTCATAATTTTGTGATTATTTTCACCGGTTTATATCTGCAATTGTTAATTTTCTTTATGCACAGTTGTCTATTTGCTTTTCTCATGATGATTTGCGGCTGTGAGTCAAACTTCTGAAATTAGTAGGTCAGTTCATATACCTCATTAGCAATATCTCATCAACTGAAAGCATATGCATAGGAAAAGTATGGACAGCTACTGACAGGTTATTGATCATATGGAAATCAAATCTCTCTGATATATAAAACTGGAATTCTTCCAATCTATAGCCATGTCAATACTACTGTATGGTTGCACTACTAACAAAACACTTGAAGAAAAAGCTAGATGAGAATGACACAAGGATGGTGCATGCTGTTTTGAATAAATCTTGGAAGTAGCAACCAATAAAATAGCAATTGTATGGCCATTTACCTCCCATCTCACAAACCATCCTAAGAAGAGTAAGAAATGCTTGACGAATAGGGACAAACTGACAGGCAATGTTCTCCAATGGATTCCAACACATAGATGCATTAGTGTTGGCTGACGAGCAAAAACTCAGATTCTTTAGCCCTGTAGAGACATGGGATGCCACGGAGAGGACCTATAAAGTGTGATGGCTCTTAGGGATAGATGGTGAGAGTGTCAAGAGAATCCATGCTATTGGCATGCATTAATGATGGTGATACTCTAACAACCATCAGAATTAGTACCTATAAACTTTGAGCTGTCTAAACACGTTCACAAAGGGCAGCCAAGAGAACGAGTTGGTAATAATGAAATTATTTACAATATTATATCTTATTTGAGTGAGTAATTATATATACCTTAAAAATGGAAATTGTATTGAAGTGATCAAATCTCTACACTCTAATCTATATTCCTGTGTTACCAAGTATAATGCAACTAATATTTAATTAAGTAGACAAATGTGTATGAATGATTTTTTTTTTATTTCAAGTCTTCCTTTCTTTGCTATTTTGGATATTAGTGTCACAAGAGCCATTATTTTGAGACAAATTAATTTTTTTTGTAACGAGTTCATTATAAAATTAGTGTACTCTCTGCTACCAAGATTTTCAACTTTTGCTTTTTTTATCCCCTAAATTAGTGGCTACATTTCGTTAGAAAATAGAATGGTAAAAAAGAAATTTCTAAAATATAGAATGACTTGAGATTTTTTTTCATGTGTCTTTTTAAAAGAAAAGCAGTATTTATTCTTTAGAAATATGTCATCCTCAGCTCAGTGCAAAGTAACAATTTGATATAAGTGTCTAGGTCTATTTTAACACCATACTTATTTGAAAAATTTTTAAAAAAGATTCCACATTTTTGATAAGTAATGAAAAAAAATGATTCAAGTAAAACTAGAAAACTGAAATGAGTATAATACGGACCATATCATATACAAACATAAACAGCATTTCTTTATTTTTCTTTATTTGTTTCTTTCTTAATAATTTCTATCAAGCGAAAAGAAATAGATTAAATTGACAAGTGATTTCTGCTCTGATTTGAACGTCAAACCTGGAGGTAAATTAAGAAAATTAATGATAGTAGCATTACAAAGATAATGAATCAAGTTTAAGTCTTTACCATAAGTACTTTTAAATCAATTTTGAAAAATTTCTTGATATGTTGAATTTTAGAAATGACTAACAAGGAAAATAATTTGAAAAAATTTTAGATATTCTATAATCTTTGATAAAAATATGAATATTTTTGTGATAGCATTCCTTATATGAATTAGTTTATGCTAATAAGCTTGTATGGACATAGATTTAGGGGTCTAAAAAGGCTGAGTAGCTTAAGAGACCATCCAACATTAAACAAATTTCGAAGAGGATCATGTAAAATAAAATATAATTTGTGTATACACTCCTACAGAGGCACTGGTGCCTTAATAGTTTGTGACATAGTGGACTCAGTTACCTGAATTCAAATATTTAATTAAGCTATATATATTTTCCATAGTCTGTAGAGAGGTATGAATTGTACATCAAATTTTTGAAAAATAATAGGACAGATTTTCACCTGCTGAATAAGTAGGCAAAATTAAATTAAAAAAAAAAATTTGGTAAAGAAATTTAAAATAATTAAATCATACATTTGTGTATATATATATATATATATATATATATATATATATATATATATATATATATATATATATATATAAATTTTTGTATATATATAAATATGTATATGTAGGAATTTGTGTATGCATATATGTATATGTAGGTATTTGTGTATATATATATAAGTAGGTATTAGTGTATATATGTATATGCAGATATTTGTGCGTATATATATATATATATGTATATATACATACATGTATATATAGGTATTTGTGTATATATATATGTATATGTAGGTATTTGTGTATATATGCATATGTAGGTATATGTGTGTATATATATATAATATATATATATATATATATATATATATATATATGTATATGTAAGTATTTGTGTATATATATATGTATATGTAGGTATTTGGGTATACATATATACATATATATAGGTATTTGTGTATGTAGATATTTGTGTATATATATATATATATATATATATATATATATATATATATAGGTATTTGTGCATGTAGATATTTATATATATATATATATATATATGTATATGTAGCTATTTGTGTATATATATATGTATATGTAGGTATTTTTATATATATATAGGTATTTATATGTGTATATGTAGGTATATGTATATATGTATATGTAGGTTATTTATATATATACATATATATATATATATATATATATATATATATATGTATAGATAGGTGTTTGTGTATATATATGTATAGGTAGGTATTTGTATATATATATATATGTATATATATGCATATATGTATAGGTAGGTATTTGTGTATATATATATATATATGTTGTTATTAGTGTATATATTTGTATATGTTGGTATTTGTGTATACATATATATATATATATGTAGGTATTTGTGTATATATAAATATATGTAGGTATTTGTATATATATATATATTATATATATATATATATATATATATATATATATATATATATTCTTCAATCCAGTAAATCTGGAGTTGGGAACAATTCTGCCAGGACAGTTAAATTATTCAAACTTCAAATATTTAAATATTCCTGGTAAAGAGTTCAATGTAAATGATATCACAGAGCAAATATTCCTTCAAGAAAAAAAAACAAGATTTGGTCACATTAGGATTAAAAATTTATTTCCCTACTGCTAAGAGTATTGATATG